>JALKBU010000384.1:0-43886 GCA_023091735.1 Trichomonas tenax
TCTTGTGGCTGATTCTCGCCCTGCTCCTGGTTCTGCTGATCCTGCTGCTCACTCTTGTTCTTGTTCTTCTTATTCTTGTTTCTCTTGTTCTTCTTTCCTTCCTTCATCGGGTCTGCGTTTGCCTGTGGGTTGAATTCTTCTTGTGGCTGATGATCATTCTGTTCATCATCTTTGTTGAATTTCTTGTTGAATTTGCGTGGCTGCGGGACACCGCCCTTGTTTCTGTCGTGTGCGGATGGTCCGACTCTTCCGTCCTCCATGATATAGTGCATGGCGTTATAAGCTTGGCCGCGGCCTCCTCTTGAGTGCTGGAAGTACTTCTTGTTGTCTTTTTCGTGCTCTGGCTCTGGTTCTGGCTTCGGCTCCTCGATTGGCTTAACAGTGACGTCTCCCCAACCCGTTGGCTTGATAGGAACTGCATTGAAAACTGGTCTTGGCTTGACGGGCGCTTTTCTGTATTCTTTCTTTGCAGGGACTGGTTGTGGCTTTGGCTGTCCTCTGGCGAATTTATTTGGAGCATTGCGATATTCTTCAAGTTCTTTTTCTCTTTTTTCAGCGAGTTCTTCGGGTGACATGTTATTTTCGTCGATTGGTGTTGCTGCTTTTCCGAGATTGAATAAAATATCTGCTGAATCTGAATCTTCAGATTCTTCTTTTTCTTCTTTCTTCGCTTCTTCCTCCTCCTGCTTGATCGTGAGGTCGGCGTTAGGGTCGCACATCTTGAGAATGGCGTCCTCGCGCTCCTCCTCGTCGCCGCCGAAGATTCTCACTTGACCATTATCCTTTACGGTAACAATCAAGCCTTGTTCCTCAGCCCAGTCGATCTGCTCCTGCGTGAGAGGCTTCGGAGGGGTGAAAAAGGAATCAAGCATCTTGTGCTCGATGTTGAGTCGGCTTTTATCAACTCCAGACATTAAAAAAATGACATTGTTTACGTGGCATAAATTAGTAATTTTTCGCAAATAAAGTCGTATTTAAGGTTAAAGATATCAAAAATTGAATGATTTTTGACATGTAAATTATAAATTCGATATATTTTTACTAGTCATAATTTGTTTATTTTTGACAAATAAAGTCTAACATTTAATTTTGCGATCTTTCATTATTTTAAGATGCAACTAACTTAGATAAGAGGATATGCAATCACAATTTAGTTATGTGTATCATATCTTTTGTATTTTCTCTTTGAAGCGGAGTTTAATGCTACAAATACTCATTTCTCATCTATTTATATCTTATTTCATAATGATGGAAGCCTATTGCCTTTGATTTATTCATCAAATTTTTGTATATCTACGTGAATTCATTATCTTGCAATACGGTAATCTCCATATGCTAGTGATGATATATTTTGAAAATCAATGTCTTAATAGTTCCAAAAACTGACAATCGCTTTTCAAAGTAGAGTCTTTTAAATATTTGATGCATTCAATGAGAACTATCATGTTACAAAGCCCTTAAGAATCCTAATAAGTTTAAAAATAATATAAAGAAAAATAATTGATTAACAAGCTTTTGAACATATGAGTGGTCATATATTAAGACTGCATTTGATGTTTCTTTATTCCAAAAGTGTTCATTTAATTTATGGAAAATTGAAATTAATATTTTGATAAAATAATTGAAGTTGTTGCACTGGTCATTCATGGCTGCGATGATTTTAGTATAAAAACACTATTTATTCATGAAATAGTATAGCATAAGCATTAAAAGAAATAAACTTCGCATTAAATAAAGATTCTGCCCCAAACAAAAGGATTTGTGAAGTTTCTTCAGCGTAAATAAGTTCTGGTCATTAAGTACTTGGTTTCTGCGTATTATTTAAGGGAATTTTTGTTTGTTTTTGTTCTTTTTATTTTTGTTCTTATTCTTCTTCTTAGGATTTGGATTTTGTTGTGGCTGGGCCATTAATTTCACATTAAACTTCTTGATAATCTCCTGGCTATTTTCTAAAGCGTCGTCATGAATGGAATCAATATTAACAAGATTTTCTGTGGGAATGGTGGTCTTTTCTTTGTATTTTCTTGAAAATGTTGCAAATTCCGGATCATCGTCAATAGAAGGTAATGTTTTCGTGTTTCGTTTATTGCGATCAACATTCATATGTATTGGTGCGAATTCGACCTGTGGCTGTACTTTACCACCGAATGGAAGGTCCAATGTAATCTTGGCCAAATCATCGACCATCTCCTGTGTAAAATCATATCCGTTAATTATAGCGAATGTTGTGCATGGAGCTGATGTATCACCAACAATATCAGAAGAATAAACATCAACAATAGCTTTCTTTTGATCAATTAAGCGTTTAACTGCAGGAATTGCTATAAAATTGTCGTAATTAACAGCTGGTGGCATCTTTCGGAGAATGATGCGTTGATATCCTCCCTCCAAAGTCATTAAAAAGTGACTAAAAAGTCGGTTTTTTTTTAGTCTGAATAAATTCTTCGCTTTTTCGTAGGTGTTTGAATTTGTGTTGGAGCCTCAACGCGTATGGCAGAACTGGTTCTGTTCATTGCTGGCGTTGATAGGATAAACTCGTCGGATTCTGTTAAATTATCAGATTCCTTTGTTACGTTTATGTTTGCGATGGTAGAAATCATGTGAGTGTTTCCGCCAACATCAGCTGATAACATGAATGTGCCATTTTCTTCGATTGTTATCAATAAATGATCCGAAAGCGTCTTTGAAAGAGCAATGGCTGCTCTAAGGTCATCAAATACAATCTTCGTCTCGATGTTGAATCTTGCCTCTATTCTACAATCTTCCGACTGCTTAATTGTCAATTTTGCAGTGGATTTGTCTTCAGTCTCAATTGTGATGCAATTATTTGTGAGTGAGAAGATAGTGATACTTGACTGTCCAAACAGCTTTGAAACACAGTCGAAAATATCACATTTGCAATCAATTGTTGAGAAAATTCTTTGAACAGGACTTATGTCCATAATTACAGCTGCAGATAGGAATAAGTTGAATGTGTGGAGTGATCCAAACTTATCCTGCAGTGTAAATTTGATCTTTTCTCTAGAATTCAATGTTATTTTCATTGTATCCCACTTTGCTCTGAATATTTGAACTAAATATTTGAAAGGAAGCTCAACGACGATGCTTTCACTCAAAACATATGAATAAGAATCAAAGAAAGTATCATCGAAAGACACAACACACAATATAGATTCTGTGCTGTTGACAGTCCTAAAAGTGAGTTTATTGCAACTTCCGACAATGATCAATGATTCTCCGATCTTCGCCATAGAGTTAATAGTCCTCCGCATTGTGTTTATTGTCTTAGAATCAACAATCGAAGCTTCCATTAATTTTTTTAATTACATCGCACATCAAAACTCGATTATTTTCCTCTCAATTAATATTCTTTTCCAATCTTCATTTTTGATATCATAATATCCATTCTTCACATTGTAAATAAAATGCACTCTTTATACACGAGTTTGACTTCTGTTATTTAGTTTCCAATATCATTATTCGCTGAGAGAATCAACAATCAAAAATCTGACATGTAAATTGTTATGATTTTTTCTCTGATGAATATTTTGCTTGAAATATTCAATAGCTTACTGTACTTTGGTTAATTTTTTTCTTGAACGTGTGCATAATAAAATACTATATATGCAAGTCTATTGCTTTTAGAATTGTTCCAAATAGGACAGCGACATATTTCTGGCGCTGCGAGAGCAATTAGTGTGCGCTGAATGAATCAAATCTTCGATGTGAGCCTATAAATAGAATTGCAAGATCAAGCTTGATATGATGGGGAATCTAAGTAGGTTTGTGCTGCTACGTTCAATATTTGCTCTGTGATATTCTCTGGATTGTATTATTTTGAGAAATCATCTTCGAAGTTGATTGAGTTTTGGCTAAATAAAACCCCCGAATCTTCAAGAGACATAATTATAAGGATAAACTTGAATGTTAGTATTCTAAGTTCTTCATTCGAATGATTCATCATTGCAATGAAATATGCATAAAATCCAACTTTTAAAATAAAAGTTATTTTTTATCATGTAAATATTATTTTGACATTACATTCCTCATAATGTTTTCTTCAAGCTCGATTAAAATGAATGGTCGTATTTTCAGATGATAAGTTTAAATTATGAAACTGCAGATAGTACAACATGTTCCATTGGATATTATGTTGAACCTACTCTAATGACTTATGGAAATGCTCCAAAGACTAAAGGTTCTATTATTGGTCACTTAACTATTCCCAGTCAAGTTTCATATAATGGAAAGACATATAAAATAGTTAAAACAACAAGAGCTGCATTTTATAAATGCATTGAAATCACGTCTGTAACAATCCCAGAGACAATTCAATATGTGGGGCAAGATACATTCAGCAGCACATCTTTTAAAAGAACTCTTTATTCCTCGTACAGTGAAATCACTTGATGTAGCTGCTCTTTCTGGAATGTATATGCTGAAACGTCTTGAATTTGAGAAATACATAGATTTGACATCTGTTTTGTAAGATCAATTCTTTCAGGATTATCAATTGAATAATTTAATTTTTCCAACTAGAATTGTCCTTCCCAGTTCAAGATTATTTCATCTAATTTGTCGATTTTCTATGTATGCAGCTTGCAAGTTTATGAAAATGATAATAATACGTTTGATGGTGCTTTAGAATACCCAAGATACATGCTAGGAATGGGTATCATGGAAACACGTATTTTGGGCAGTCTGTTTCTATAATGAAAGATGAATCAATAAGTTTTAATGAAAAACAAGTAACAACAGAAATTATTTATTGGATCCGTTTGAAGTTTACTCAGGCATTACTTGTTTTCATAGATATAAATGAAGAACAATATTATAATTATTGAAATATTGTTTTTGGAATAAAACATTTGTTTTTCTCTGATACTATTGTAATGCAAAGCTTACATTTAGAATGCTATAGCTCAAATCAAGAAATATAAAATTAGGAATTTGCATATCAAGAGATTTGAATGAGAGAAATTTTGTAAAATGGAAATAAAATGTCTGAATATATGATATATAAGAGATATGAAATCAAAAATGTTTCTTGACGTTTTCAAAGAAGTTCCTGATCAAAAAAATCATGGAAATGTCATTTCTATGAAACTATCGCCATCAAGAACGTTCATTCTTTATATCTCAACGGACACAATCTGCATAACTAAAGGAAACGATCCAAAATTAAAAATTATTGCGTCTAAAACGATAGATACTGAAAGATCCGGATGCTTGACATCGTGCGGATGGCTAAGCAGAACAAGTTTCTTTTGTGTTTCAAATAAAGGTGCAATTATCACATTTTCATTTACAAACGAAAAGCAAATCGACTATTTGAGGCACATTATCCATCCAAAACAGGATAAATTCACATGTGCCGATACTTACAACTCCTATATCGTCGCTGGTGACGTTTTAGGAAATTTATTTATAATATCACCACAGAGTGGAGAAGCTTTTGCACACAGTATCGAAAGTGTTGCCATAAAGTCTATTGCTTTGTCTAAAAGAAACGGCCTCATTCTTGGAGGTGACGGATCTACATATTCGATCGATATAAATCCCGAAGTATTGCAGAAGTACAATTTCAATCTCAATCTCACGAACATGAATTTTAACGCCTACAATATAGTTTCATCACAATTTTCTAACATTGCCGCTGCTTATACGAAAGATGGAAATGTTTTTGTTACAAATTTCAATTTAAAGAGAGTTATCACAACGGAACATCGTATATCGAGACTTGCTTTTGGCTCTGATTCAACTCTTTTCTGTATTTCATACGAATATATTGGAATGTTAATGAGTATGCAGCCAACTTTCAGATTTTACAAATACGATCAATTCGCTGATATTTCTAACTTCATTGTCAGCAGAACGTTGTTCATTATTAATCACAATGATAAATTCTACACATCAGAAATATTTTATATTCCACAGAACTCGAATTATCCGATCTACTACAAGAGATCGTCATTCACTTACTTCGTGAATCATAATGCCGAAGTTTATACAAATAAAATTGAAAAACCAGATGAATTAAGGTCAATTAAATTCTGTACAACAAATGGATATTACGTTGCATGCATTGGATGCGGGCAGTTATATATATTCAATACGCAAAAGCAAACTTGGGTCAAGACAAGCCAATCATCGCTCAAATCGGCAAAACATTTAATTTTTCATAATAATTTGCTCGTTTGCGTTCATCACGATGTTTTCTCACATGACTGCATCTGCAAGATCATGGAGATAAATGGTGATAAACTTAAGACAATCAAGTCTTTGCAACTCAAAGGAACGCCGAATTCAATGAGAAGCGAAGGCGAACATCTGATTTTGTCATTCAACGAGAAAGTCATGATTTACAACGGCGATGAAATGACGACATTTAACTATCCATCAACTGTCGCAGATACTCATGGAGACCACGTTTATACTCTTGCAAGAGGCAGAAGGTTGCAATGTGATGGTGTTGACCTATATGAAAATGTCACGAACTTCGTGATCGATCACAAATCAGATATCATTATATTCAATGTTGGCTCGGATGAAATATACACAATGGACTGCAAGACAAAGAAGATCAGGCAATTGCAGACAGTCAAAGGAATTATCACTGGTTTGTTTACAGAGAACAAATATTGTTTAATTGTCGATGACACAAAAATGGAGCATTTGAATCTCAACTATTTCAGCCACATATTTGCCAACAAGATTGCTGACATAGAACAATTATCAATCACAATGTCGCCAATCCAATGCAATCCAAAGTTCTACGATTTCTTAATGAGTGGTGTTTCTAATGCTCTTTCAGATGGAAAAGCAGAGAAAATTGTGAATTTCGTTCGTCACAAACCATCTGCATTCAGACTATTCCCAAGATCAAAGTACCTTGCGTCTGAAATAATTGGCCATTTCCTAGGCCTTAAAGTCAAACAAGATGCCAAAGGAATTTTAACATTCGAAGAAGATGAAAAGATTGATAAAACAGTTCGTGGCGACTTTTCTTCATTCATTAGATTGATCGGTCGTGAAGAAGGTCAAATAGCAGCAGTCTGCAGCGCAATGGAAGTATTGAAACGCGTTTGTAGATCAGAAAGCGAGATCAGTCATGCACTCAGTTGCATTGAACTTCCATATCCAAAAACAATAACTGATCCAGAAATGATCCAATATTTCACTACACTTTTTGATAGCGTCATTGATACGTGCTTTTACAACCTTGTCGTCATCAAGCGTCCTTCATTATGTTTCTATCTTGCTACACAGACGAACAAAAGCATAGTTAAGTCTTTGGCCAAATACAAGGAGCCAGAAATCTCTGTAATCAAGTGCATCGAAACTCTTTCACATTATGTAATGCCCAAACCAGCAAATCTTCATATTGTTAAAGATATGTGCGAAATGTTTTCCATTGTCAAATACACCAGATGGCAAGTTGCATCTCTTTTAATTACAGGAAATTCTGGACCTGCATCTAAAATATTATCATCAGTCGAAAACAAGCCAATGTTGGATGAAATTAAATCATCGCAATGGTCATATTTGCTTCGCCAGTAATATATTTTTGTATTTTGTATTTTATTAAAACTTATTCTTTTATCAATATAGAGATGATTTTATTTAGATAGAAGGAAAACAATCTCTTTTATCTATGATCCTGGAGGTGCTTCAAGACCTGAATGAACAAGTCCATATCGCACTCCTTGACGACTAAGCAGCCTTCTGGATCTGGCTCAGCAAGAGACATACCGATCTTTTCGCCGTGAAGGACCATTGATAAGCGAAGTCTCTCGGACTTCTTGATGGCCTTCTCACCATAAACAGCGATGAAAGCAGCAAGTGGATCGGCTGGATAGAAGACTCCTTCAGTGAACTTAAGAACAACAGCCCATGTCTCCTTGATAAAGCGACGAATGAGAGTTCCTTCGAGGGTAACGACATCTGTTGTTCCTGGCCCCATTCTGGATGTGTTTGTGAGTGTCCAGGAGCTGATGGTTGTCTTATTCTGTGGATATGTCTTGAGTACGATTTCAGCGGCCTCTGGATCAGCTCTCCAGTTGAATTCAGCCCATTCTGATGTGTTTCCGACGCCATCTTCGGCACCACCCATGATGATGAGGTGCTTGATCTTAAGTATCGCTTCTGGGCACATCCTTATAGCGCAAGCCATGTTTGTGAGCGGTCCAAGGCAGAGAACATGGAGATCAGGAATCGTATTGCAAGCGTTTATAATCGCGTTGACAGCATGTTCCTTCTCGATGTTTAATGGTCCGTCGATGCCAAAAGACTTTGCATCGATATCCCCCATTCCGTCAACACCGTGAATCTCCGGAATATGCATTGGTGGTTGAACAAGAGCACCTGGGCAACCGGCGTAGATAGGGATATCTGTCTTTCCCCAAACTCTGAGCGTTTTTGTGACATTTTGGAGCACGTTTGGGAGAGTTGTGTTGCCTCCGAGGCAAGAAATACCAACTATCTCGATTTCTGGGTTGTTTAAAGCAATGAGAATCGCTGTGGCATCATCGACGCCTGCATCAGTGTCAATCCAAAGTTTCATATTGTTACTTTTAGACAACTGTAATGTCAAATTTTTGTCTGTCACATTTTTTCATTTTTCCAAATATTTTTGCATTTTTAGGACTTAGTTCTTATAATTTTGCCTTCCCGTATATATCAATATCATTGCCTCTATTTTCTTCAGCTATATCCTGAATAGGAACCCAATGTATTTTCAAAATATTTTGATTTTAACTTTATTCAACCTCAGTCTGACATTTTTTAAATCATTGTTATAAAAACAAATTTTGTAGATGTTTTTATATACCCCTTTCAACAGCTGACTCAGTAAGCAGGTTCTATCATATTGATAACTCCACTTTTTAACGTATATGATAATCAATCTTCATTCGATTATTGAAGGATCTTTAATCACCCCAAGCTTTATCATCATAAAGTGCAAGGAATTATGTATGCTGCGTGTAAGAGTGGCAGTCTTATTTACTGTTTGAAAATGAAAAATTTTATTTATAAATTTTCGATCAATTTTGACAAAACTGATCTCATTAATGAATAATGATCAACTTTGTCTGCCACATCGATATGATAAACATCACGGTCATATATATGTCTGTAGTGAAAACAATCATATTGATTAAATGTTGATCAATTTCATCAATTGATGTCTGCTACATATCAAAAAACAAATGTTTAATCGATTGTTGCAGATTTTTCCGAACTATAAATCAATCTGGCTTATATTAAATTTCTAAAAATCTGAAGGATTCGAATGATATTATTATTCAATATTGTCTATTGGATAATCTGATATTAAAAACATGAAACTGTATATATCTTTAGATATTTATTACTATCTCACTGTGAACTAGTTTTGTTTCATTTTGATAATTTACCTTAAATAAAGATACTTTAAGGTTTTAATCTGTGATATAGCATATACGTGTGCTCTGTATGATGATTTGTAGAACCAAAATTGATGATATTAATGAAGAAAAGAATAAATTTAATCATCTGTCAAAATTTACAAAAAGTAGGAAGAAAAATCACCGCTAATTTATAAAAGTGGAACCATTACTTGCTTCTTGTTTTATTGTATTATTTAAATCAAATAAAAATTATATGAATCGAGTGAATTATTAGAATAAGGTTAATATTGTAGTGAAATAGGAAGAAAAAATGAAAATTGCCCCAACAAAAGTTAAAAAGTTGATAATATGGATAAGAAGTGAATATTTGATATCGACTTTTGGCTGGCAAAAAATTATACAAGTCGTGGAGTGTCACTTTTTGCAAGAATTCGTCATTTTGCCTTTCTTTTATTTTCCCATCTATGGCCGAATAACACAATGAAACTTTTTTGAAATCTTAAACTTAAACTTAAATACAACTCTGTGATAACGAAAATGGAAGAAAAATAAATTGAAAGGGTGTGTTTGATTTTGAGAATTCTCAAAATCGTTATCATTATTATGAGTAATTAACCGATAACCAAAACAACGAATTTTTTGGAAGGAAAAAAATCATTTATATTTTTTAATTCCGCGTAATCATGACACATTTGGTAACGACTCCCCAATATTGCCATGGTTTGATAAGCGACATTGAGATTCCTAAGAACTTGGAGCCTTTAGATTGCTTAATGAACCAGATTTACCAATTGAATACAGAAAATATGGAAGATGTTAGCAAACAGATAAAGCAACATGTTTCCACATACTATTGTGATCAGAAATTCATCTTCAATTCTATATATAATCTCGCATTAAACAAAAAGAAAAGACGAACTCTTTATCAAGACCTCTTAAGACAAACTACGCCAAAAGAAAGTGATTTACTACAAGCAATTAGTGAACTTGACTTTAAAAATTACCACAAAAATGATGAAAATACATTTATTTCAGAATTACTTGAAGCCACAATTGAAGAAGCGAAAGATAAACTAGCAAGCATGGCTCTACCAGATGATATTCTGTCGGATTATTTGAATGAAGCAGCTGAACTTGGAAGAATTGATTTATTCAAGTTTTTTTTATTACTTGGAGCACGCATTACAGAACATACAGGAGAATCTGCCATTCAAGGCGAGAATATTGAAATTATTAATATATGTTATAGAAATGGATGCACGTTTTATAAATGTTTTGAACTTGCGGTATCATTAGGAAACAACCAAATAGCTGATTTTTTATTAAAAAACTTTCAAGTCGAAGTATGTCAAATTGATGGATGTGTTGATGTTGGTAATTTTCGTGCATTAATATATCTTCTCCGTAATGGTGCCAGGCAGAACCTTGAATTAAAATATTCGGTGATTAGATATTTCACATACCTCAATAACGTCCCAATTGTTCATTATTTGATGGATACTATATTTAAGCTAAGAGAAGAAGATAGACAATACCAACTACTTATACCTAAGCACGAACCGCAAGAGCTATTACACTGGGCTTGTGAGATAAATGATATTGAAATTGCAAAAAAGTTTGTTCGGATTTGTAAAGATCCGAACTATATATCTACATATAGCCCCTACTCACCCCTTCATTTGGCAGTTAAGCATCAAAACATTGAATTAGTCAAATTATTAGTTCAGCAATATTCAACAACGATAAATCTTAATATCCAATCTGGATATATAGATTCACAAGATGTTAATATTACGCCTTTGCAGATAGCTTGCAAAACTGGAAATTTAGAGATTGTTCAGTATTTGTGCAATAAAGGCGCGAACATCATGCACAATGCCTGGGGTAGGACAGCATTTGATGAAGCAAATGATGTAGTCAATGATTTCCTTAAGGGTCAGATTGAATTTTCTAATTACCTTGGTTGGGATTAATTTGTTTGTATTTTATGTATAATTGTTGTGTTTGATAATAATACAGTGATGAATACTTTCCAGATTGACCTAATCATGCATCATCAGTGTTTTGTTATTCAAACAATCTTAACTAATGTAAATTTTATTAGTATTTGTTTGTTATTACATGTTTATCATTTTTTAATAGCATAAGCTACACTGATCATGAAATCCTAATTAAAGCTGAAAGGAGGATGTATTTTATTTAAAATTTGCGAAATATTTTATAATTAGAATCGAGAAAGTTTTTTATGCTGATTTAACGAGATAAATATAAAAGCTACCTATTATTCAATCATTTTGATGCTTTAGAAACGGTCAATATTCCTGTTTTCATCAAGAAAAATGGATTTTTGATTTTTGTTATCAAAAATGTTCAATTTCAAATATAAGGTTGTATTTTTGTTGCTCAGAAAACATTATAAATTTATAAATGGAGATAGACGTAACTTTTCATGAGTATGGCTATTGTGCTCTGGAGCTATCGCCTGAGTTTTAAGTCAAAATATTGAAATTGATAAAATCGATCAATATGTATCTCATTAAATAGACATTATTAAGCGAGTATAGCCTTTTGCAGCTCAAAGCAAATATTCTAGCATCATTAACATCAGTCATATATGAATTTTTTGCTCAAATCTTGTATATTGCACAACAAGAATGAATTATTATCGCGAAAACAGCTACACTACACTATAGACACAAGGTTCTTCCGATGTAAAGCTAACGATTAAAAGTATTTTATCTGATTTCCCGGGATCAAAAAACACCAAATTATTTTGTGAAATTTACAAATCCCTAAATTAAGCGTTCAATATAGAACTATACAGAAATCACATAATCACCGAAAACAAAAACTTAAGGGGTTGATCCAAATCTTGTCACTTTTGTATCAATAATGGCGATCAAAAATTTCTAAAAAGTGCCAAAAATTAATCCCCCTATATTAGGTCATCACTATACAATATTGTATAGATCATATATTATAGGTTTCCAAAATTGCAGGGGTGAGTATTGTAAAATGGTTGTTGTCACTTTTAATCCTCCTGAAATTAGCTACCCAGAATATATATTCACATTGTGGTAGTTATTATTTTAACGAAATTTGCGACCAAAAAAATTTCGGCGAGAAAAAATATTTCTCTCAATTTTCAAAATAATTTTTCGTATAAATGTATATTATTAATGCTATTGATATATAAAAAAAGTTCCGTGAATCTAACTTTTGAGTATTCACATTGAAATCATTTTTTTTAATGACATCTTTGCGTGTGTTAAAATCATTCATGCCATTAATTGAGAATTACAGCGAAGACACAAATGACGTTATTGGCTATAAGGTCCCTGTTCCGCTGATTGCACCCGAAATGGCTAAAGCTTTGATAAAAGAAACGATTCCGATTTTACAAGCCAAACCAACGCTTGTTAAGATTGACGCGCCATGCTACGTTGTGGGAGATATACATGGAAATCTATACGATCTTATTAGAATTCTTTCTATGGCTAAATTACCACCACATTCAAGATATATTTTCTTAGGGGATTATGTTGATAGAGGCCAGTTTTCTTACGAAGTTGTAATGCTTTTGTTTGCTTTACAATGCCAATTTCCGAACGATGTCGTCCTTTTAAGAGGAAATCACGAATTCGCTGATGTAAACAGCGTTTATGGCTTTTTCGATGAAATGACGGCTTTAGAAAACGGCCAGTATCTCTATGATCATATGAACAAGACTTTTGAATGGCTTCCTATTGCCTGTTTAATTCACAACAAAATATTCTGCGTTCACGGAGGAATCTCACCATCATTAAACAAAATCGCTCAAGTAGAAAAGGTTGAACGCCCAATCAAAATGTGCGATGACGAACTTATTGCAGATTTGATGTGGAGTGATCCAACAAATGAAACAAAGACATACGCACGTAGCACAAGAGGACTCGGAATTTCATACGGACAACAACTTGTTGCTGACTATTTGAAGAAGAATTCGATTACATCGGTTCTTAGAGGCCACCAATGTGTACAGAATGGAATCCAAAAGGCTTTAGAGGGACTCGTATATACAGTGTTTTCATGCTCAAATTACGCCAATTCTTTAGATAATCGCTGTGGATTATTATTCTTGAATCAGGCGCTCGAAATGCAATTCTTTTCTCTCCCTCCGAGACCTCAGCTGATGAGACAGCGAACGAGTTTCTATCCAGTCAACAGAACGACAGTTTTTGAGAGTGAAAATACTTTTATTCCTTTCTCTATCACGGCTAAGCAGTTCGAAATAAGGAAGGCAATGATGTGCGTTCCATTGCCGAAGCTGAGATCAAATTCTCAGTGTAATGTTCCTAGAACTGCAAGGGTTGGACGAAATCGATTCAAAGATATCTAATTAGACTTGTTTTGTGCTTGTTTATTAAATATTTTATACATGTATTTAATTTCTATACAAAACGTATACGAAGCAAACCAATTTATCACATGAAAAACAATTGTCAAAGACGAGATTTGATGCTCCTTGAGATTGATTTAATAATGTAACTTATATTTATGTAGATATAAAGAAGTTTTTAACGGTTGGACTTGGCAATGCGCTCAAGTTCGTCCTTCTTGCGGCAAGCATAGGATTCCTGCTTGTTCTGGGAGGCAGCGATGAGCTCATCAGCAAGGCACTCAGCGATGTTGCGGGATGAGCGGAAAGCAGCCTTGCGAACACCCTCTGTGATCAAGGAAAGAGCCTGATCGACACGGCGGAGTGGTGAAACGTCGCAAGCCTGACGGCGGACTGTGCCACCAACACCAATACGTGTTGAGTCTTCGCGAGCACCGCAGTACTGAACAGCCTTGACGAATGTAACGATTGGGTTTTCGCCTGTTGAGATGTTGATGATATCGAAAGCGTGTTCGACAATGCGAATTGTAAGGAGCTTCTTGCCTGTGTTACGGCCGCGGGACATCATGTGGTTAGCAAGACGTTCAACGAGTGGGCAGGAAACCTTCTGGAAGCGCTTGTGGACATAGCGGCCAGCTGTGTGTGGAACCATAACGTGCTGCTTCTCGTGGACGGAGATGTAGTCAACGAGGGCTGGATCAAGAGCGCTGAAATCGACGTCATCGTAGGAATACTTTCCAAACAGTTTTACGTCTTGCATTCGAAAGGCCAGACCAGGCGGTTTTGACGGTTCGATATTTTTGACATGTAATAATTGAATTTGTTTTAGGTTTTGTCATGTAAATATAAACCTTGTCATGTAAAATACATATTTTTGTCTTGTTTCATATCTTGAATTTTTCTCGAGTATACAGGCATATTTATATCTGACGTATGTTTTATATTCGAGAACTTATAACTTTACATTTAAATTGGCTCCAATATAATCCTTTATAATAGATCAAGACCAATATTTAACATAAATCTCATTATATTGTTTTGCAATTTTATAATTGAATAGAGTTGTTGATATAAATTAATCTAAGCGCTTGTCATAAGAGATTTATTAATTAAATGAATAAATCTTATTTGATATTTTCTAATTTCGATGTAATAAAACTGTAATTATTCGAAATTTTTAAAATCTGTATCAATTATATATAGAATATGATAGAGATAAGACTAGAATATACCTTTTTGAATGAAATTAGAAAGCTTTTGGTATATAATCTGAATATTTGACATGTAATGCTAAAATTTGCCAATAAAATTATGAATGATTTTGAACATTTTGTAGAACAAGGAAACACATTTTGCTATCAAAGAGAATACAGCAAAGCGATTGCAGCGTACACAAATGCTATCCACAATACTAAGGATCCATCTATACTTGCCGTTATTTACGAAAACAGAGCATATTGTTATATCAAGCTAGAAATGTTTCAGAAGGCGAAAGCTGACATGTACGCGGCACAGGACATGAATACAGTTAATATGCCAACTACAAAACAAGTTTCAGATATTTACGATTCATCTTATCTTCATAAGACTTTATTACCAAATAAAATGCAAAGTGCTTTTCTCCATCTACAACATTTTGCATCTCTTAACTATCTTACAACGCATTCTGAAAAAATTGATGAAAGCGAAGAAAATAAGAAAACTTTTTTAACTTTGAGAGGTGATGCATTCGCAGAAAGTCAATTATACAAAGAAGCAGTCCTTGATTACATGACAGCACGAAAATATAAAGATGATCCAAATTCATACGCAACATTAGCATATTTTGCTGTTCTTTCTCATCAAAACGATCTCGCACTACAAATAATAAAGCTTTGTAAAGAGAAAAACGTTCAAGCACGTCTCGCAGAAGGTGTTTATGATTTGTTGAATTTCAAGTATAAATCAGCATACGAACACTTCGATCAATTAGAAGGAAACAACGACGCTTATAAATATAAAACGTACATTCATTATGCAATAGGTAATGTCAGCAAAGCTTATTCATGCTCAAGAAACTGTTTCTCGCAGGATCCGGTCTTCACATACACGCAACAATGTCTTCGAATTATCACGTCAAATGATTTGCCACCTTATTTCAATGGAAAGATAGGATGTTTAACTTTAGCTAATTTCCTGATTGCAGGCATTTATAAGTCTCTTGCATCACCAATAGATGATGTTCCATTAGATCTTTATATACCACACGATCTTCTTATAAATCCAGTTCCTTTTGCTGATTTACCTCTTCCGGAAGCCAAATTCCCAGATAATTTTGTTGACAGTGCAACTGAACAATCTGAGGTTGATGTATTAATGCGCATTGCTGCAAAGATTCACATATCAACAGTACCAGGGAAAAGAGAGAGGATTTGCACAGGTTTGTCATTGATACAAATAGTACAAATGTTGGCATCACAAAAGGTTACTCTCACTACAGCTGTAGCACAGATTGGACATTGGCTAAGACTGAGTGATCCCACATGCTTCCTTGATTATAGAACTAGCGAGCCTCTTAAAATTTTCCTTCATTCGGGTGAATTCGACACTATTTTAAGCTGCTACTCAAGTTCAGTCTTTAACTTCCTTAAGAATCGTTTACAGAAGCCATTTAGTGGATCTCTTCCACTCAGACAAGGCCAGAAAGATTTAGGAACAGCTGTCGAGCACGCTAATCAACCAGATGATTTAGGTGATATATTCAAGTGTGGACTCGACATTCCTGTCTGTGAAACAGTTTCGATATTTTATAATCGCGATATGTTTGGATATACATTTGGTTTGAGCGTTTTACCACCATCACAGTCCATGATACAGCACTTAGATGTGTTGTGGTGCGGACTTTTGTCAATGATTTCTGCTCAAAGAGTTTCAAAAGAAGGTACTGCAAGATTTGTAGAAAAAGCAACTGAATTCTTATTTGCATGGATGTTTGCAAGCCCTCTGATGTCGTTGAATGATATAGTTGGTGCCGTATTGTTTAGAGCACTGATATGGGCTTTCTTTGGCGCAGATGTTATTAAGGCAACGCCAGAACCTATTGTAATGCATGTTGATGCACTTTTGACAAACTTTGCTCCTTTGTACCAGATGTACATGCTCCCATATATTAAGATTTCCGCAGAAGGACAGACAATTGATAGACTTCCATCTATTATTTCAGCATTCCCAAGTTATGTTCACAGAATTAGATCTCTTCTCAATATTGGATGTGAGGAAATCCCTGAAGTATTCGATCCAAGAGCATACATCCAACCTGTATACTGCACTGGTCCATTTGGATCTTCTGTAGATGAACAGGAATAATCCTTTTTATAGATATAGAAATAAATTTATGTTTAATATTTTTTTTACATGTTTAAGATTGATTATTTTAATATAAGTTAAAAACATAATGAAGTGTAACATTAGGCCTAATTATACTTATTGAATGAGAGAGTGAAATGTAATAAAAAGTTTGTATATCAGAGAAGCAAAAAATGGTATTTAGAAAAAGATATTTTTCCTCTTTTTGTTAACACTCATATCATTTAAATTATCATTACTGATGCTTTGAAAATGAATAAAATGACTGTATTTAGCTTCAAGAAGATTTATGTAAGCCATGCATTTGATTTGAAATATTGATGTCGTTTGATCATTTGTACAAATGACTCAAAAACGAATCATTTATCAATGATTACCAAACAAATAAAAGGAAGCTTAATAGACCTCTAGAGTCATTCTATAGGCTATATAATGGTTCTTGAAGTCTGTGAATGACTCAAATAAGATTAGGAATGATTTTTTTCAATTTTCAAAATATTTTATAAAAAAATGACACAAAAATTGAACTGATTTTGTAAAGTATATAAATGTCAAAAAATTTAAATTGAACTCTTTTTCTTTAATTTTCAACCAAACTGCGAAATTTAACGGCAGTACTTCGAGCAATTCGGGAGAGTTGAAGTACATCGTTAACGCTATTCCGCTTCCAAAACTTTCCAATGACGAAATTTCACAATTTTTAAAATACATCGAAGAAAACATGAATCCTGGTAAAGCAGCGTGTTTGTGCGGCTTTAATTTTCCATTTCAACCCGAAATTTTCAAAAACATTATGACACTACAGTTCGAAGATTCATCTTTTATAATTTTATATGCTTTAAATTCGTATATTTCGTGGGTTATATACTTCGAAAAGATTCGCTCAACGAGGTATATTGATGATGTTATACAAATGTTGTGTAATATCAATCAAATCGCGATAAATAACTATAAATCACTCGAAATAAAAAAGGGAACGTTTAAAAAGTCAAAGGAAGGCCCAGACTTATTCATGTTTCCAGATATCACCTCATTGACATTTTTTCATATGTATTCCATATTATTGGATTCAAAAGTCTATAAATTCGGCGAATCATTCTTCAAAGTCTTCGAAAAATACATACAGAGCAATATTACACGCTCTAACATGATTTTTAACTATCTTTGTCAAACAATTCCTCAAACAATTAAAAATCCGGAAGAAATGCAGCATTTATTGAAATTGATTGGATTTACAGTCAAGCAGGCAGAAGCAAACAAGATTAGTGTTGATTCAACGGTCATTGACAGAATAATTAAAGCAATTGGAAATTTATTAATACAAATGGATAAATATTCACTTGAAGTCTTTCAACTTTTGATTCCATTATCGAATATACACGACCATAACTTCATTTTCAACCAAATTTCTGTTACTTTGGTAAACATTATATTGAATGAAAGTGAATTCATGGAATGGCCCTCAGAACACAATCAAATTATAAAACTGGAACCAGTTGTTGAATATTCACCAACGCCAGTGATAAATGACAAAACTTTTAAGAATGGACTTCCTGAATTTACACCCATTCGTATTGAAAGAGATTCTGACTATGCATTGTTTTGTTCGAAAGAAACTTTAGACAAAATAACATTGTTTCTCACTTCCATATCAAAATATCAGGCTCCATCATTAATTTTTGTCAGCTCTCTTTTCAATGAAGTTGCAAAACACACAGAACTCGATAGTTTGCCACAGGTATACTCTGCTGTTATTTTCGTATGCAGAAACTTAATCCAATCATTAGCAAACTTCAACGCTGCTTTATTTTTAGCAAAAACTGCAATATTCGATCCATCAATTTCTATATTTGATAATCCAACGCATTTTAAGACAATGAGTCGCTTGAGACTTGAAACAATTACAATTGCCATTAAACAAGGTGCTGAGTTCTTCAATGAGTTCATGAATTACTTAAAAGTTTATCCGAAGATCATTGGTGAAATGTTTTATAGATTATATGATATTGCTTCGTTATATTATTTATTGATCAAACAGGATCCAAAAGCAATCCGAGGAATGATGCAACCTATATTTTACTATGCGCACATGAGTAATATTGACCAAGAATATGCTGAAGAAATAGAGAAATCGAGAATTGCACAATTAACATTTTTGAATTTGATGCTGAACACAAAGAATTGCGCAGATCTTTTATATCAAGATATGGAGTTTGCGAATAGTTTTGTTTCATTGTTATTCGAGAACAAGCTTAGGTCTTTCGTTTTGAATATTTTGCTTGGATATTTCAAAGAAGCAGAGCCAAATTCGTTGAATTATATCATTGGACCTTTAGTTACGGTTTTTGCAAACACGAGAAATGATTTTAACAATCCCAGCTTTTTAGAATTGTTAAATGACACAATTTCAATGCTGTGTCAATTCCATCACAGCAGGAAAGGAATGGCATCAGTTGTTGGTCCAATCCATGAAGGAATTAATATAATGATTCATGTTATGCCACCAAATGAAGATACAGAAAAAATCTTGTTTACATGTATCGATTTGTTCACTGAAGCAGGTGATGACAATATGTTATCATCGGATTCAATGACAATGCTCAGTGCCTCAATCATTAATTTCTACAATGGATATCCAACAAATGAGTTATATCACAAACTTATTCAATTATTCATCGGTGACACATTATCAGAACAAAAACCAGAATTCGAAATTAATAACAGATCAGCAATGATTTTGTTATATCAGGTTTTCATCAATTCAAGTCATAGCATGAAATTACTTGATTTCTTTTCGAAGCTGTTTGATTTTAAAGTCGTGAATTGCATGATTGCACATAAAATTAAGTTCGATTATTTGCTTTTGAATTCAATCAGTGATTTCAAGATTGGTGGTGTCGACAATATCGAAAAACTAGAGAAGATAATTCATCTTTTCAAGCAGATTGCGATTCAAGTGACATCGAAGAAGATATTCAATTGCTATTTAAGTAATTTAGCACCATTATCAGATAAAAGACTTTCAAAGTTCCATAACTTATTCGTCAGATCCTTATTCGATATGATTCATGAACAATATAAGATCTACAATTACTCCATTTTCTTGGAAAACGAAAAGACAATGATTGCGACAAGTGGTGACATTTCATCTCTTTCATATGTCTTTTGGCTCACAACAAATGACAACATTCATGAAAAAACAATTATAATGGACATTAAATCGCATGGAACATTAATTATTTTGTTTGTTGAAGACAACAAATTATTTGCAGATCTCACTGATGCTAAAACCGTCATAGAAATGGGTCCAATTGTTAAAACATTGTGGCATTTCGTTTGCTTATCGATAGAAAACACTGATAACAGGTTCAAGATTCTCACAAATATTGATTTTATTTGCAATATCAGTTCATTCACTTTCGAAACACCTTCACATGAATCATATGCTTCCCTCAAAAATTGCAATGCTGAGATATCATATCTTGCAATACTCCCATCACTCAAACACGAATTGCGACAAATATATGCTGCAGGACCTTTCGCGAGTGCCATTCAGCAAATAGAAGTTATTGCATTCATTCAAAAGCCATTTAATGATCTCTGTTTGCCGAAGAAGTCAATATCATCAATTATTACAAAGAAATGTTCTTTCTTGCCTTTAATCAAACTCGCAAAGAATGCAGCACAAGACATTGATTCGACTTTGTATTATGTTTCATGTTTCACAAAACTTTCATGTTTTGATAACGAAGCACAACAAAAACTTCTCGATTTGAACTTCATGCAAGCATTTGCACATGCTCTACGTGAGAAACCTGCAAAAGCATTAACATATGAATTATATTTAGCGCTTTATAACTATTTTATTTCGATAACAAATCAAAATCTCAAAGATTCAATTTTCCAATATGTTTTAAGCGAACCGGATATTTGGAATAATGCTTCTCTCGCTGTTCACGAGAATGTCGTCAATCACTGGTCACGCGTTTTGTTCAAATCTTTCATGCCAAAGGCTGCAAAACTAAGACCTTTCTCGCAACTCTTCGAGCACTTCAATTATAATTATTTCCTTTCTAAATCGAGTCGCGCGAGTTATCAAACGGTTTTAATCACTGTTGCTTCTGAGACATTCGATATTGGAGATTTTACAAATATCATTTCCTATATTTCATCATTTTCTAACGAAGAATTCGGAATTTATTTGATGCAATTTTTGAACATTTTGATGCTTGAAATTCCAGACAAATTCAAAACAATGGAATTCAAGAATGATACTGTTGCAACATTCCAACTCTTAATGAACATCAGCGACGATAAAATGATGGCATCTGTTATTGATTCTGCTGTTCAATTCGAGAGATTAACGAATGATGAAGACTTAGTGAAGCATTTGGATGCGTTGATGTTTTACATGTTACCTGAAAGGTGCCATGAACTCTTCTTCGCAAAGATCTCTGATTTGCTGATGAATGATACACCAGAACTCCTCTCAATGAACTGTTGGGCAGCAATACATTGCCCTCATTATGACATTTCAGTTGTCAAAACAGCTTTAGAGACGATAAATGCTGTAAAAAGAGGCGCTTGGATGTTTTGGCCGTTAATTCTTGCAATAAGAGTTCCTCAACTCAAAGATGATGTTATTAGATTCCTTCTCAGATCAAATGGTGACTTTTGGTATCCAATTCTTCCAAATGCTTTCATTGCCTGCAAAGTTTGTGGTGTTAAATCAGATGATCTTTTACCTGACATTTTATTCATGGCGATCAACGAAAAAGCAAGCCAAGACATCGCATTACACTATGCAGGTGTTATAGAATCGATTATTTGGTATATGTCCCATATTCAGATTCCTTTCGAAGATTCATTGATATTTAGAATGCTGAAAGAAACTCATTCAGCGATGGTTGTTTTTGACAGAAGAGAGTATGAAAGCGCTATAAGGCAACAAACAGTGCAACATTCTGTAACAGGAAGTCCCATTGTTGCAAGATCCAGGATCAGCAAATTCAAGAGAAAAGTTTCATATACTCAATCAGTGAATTATTCAACGCCAAATGTTTCAGAACTGAGTTTATACAAACATGAAAGCTTCGATAACTTCATGAGTCCACACAAGAGAAGGAAGAAGAAAGGACCAAAGGATGTGATATCGATAACAGACATCAAAGCAATTATTCTAGGAAATGATCAGATTTCTATCCGCTATGGAATGAGGGTTGACTTAAATGGAAACTGGACAGATCTCCCACTTGCAATATCATTATGTGACTTCGCAGAGAAATACTTCGAAGCTGTACAAAATGTCAGCGATGATACAATCGATAGACTCTGCTGGCTTTTGATCAATGTTGCAAGATTCGATCTGGTGCTCGCGAAGAAGTGTGCAACAACAATTCTCAATGGAAGAGAAAGCGCTCAACCGTTTATCAATAATCTCTCAAGAATTGTCTCTATTGGTTTATTTAGAAGAGTCTATGAGACACCACAGAGATCTGAACTCATCGAGAATGTTTTCGAAACAGAAATAGAACATCTTTGCAAATTCTGCTCGAAATTCTTTGATATATTGCTTCCAAGTTTCACGAAATCAGTAATGCAAGTTATCAGCGAATACGAGCAATGCCAGAAGAACAAGAAGAGGGTAACAAAGCAAATAACTGATGAATGCATTGCAGCACATGAAGCATTACTCAAATTATTATAATATTTTGTTTGTTTTATTAAATATATATGGTTTTATTTATTTACGTGTAAAATAAAATCGAGAATTTTTACTTCAAATAAATTTACCTTATTTGATGACTCTCTGTTCAAGCAAGTATTGTCTTGTTTCAGGAGAAACACCAGAGCATATAGCGTTGATAACTTCCTTAGGACAGCCTGCATCAGCCAACATTTCGATGAAAACTTTATCATCATTATCCTTGAATTCAGAGACAAGCTTCAAGCCGAGTTCGGTGCTTGGATTCTTTGCGAATTTCTGGGCGATTCTCCAGTTGATATCGAGAGATGTGAGATTAACCTGCTTAGCGAAGGACTGAGCAGCAGACATATTGTTCCTGTCAATGTAAGCATCGATGACATCCATAGCGTTTCCATTCTTGATGCCGAGTTCTGCGCAAGCCTTCTGTGTTGCTGTGTATGTATTAGCAACGGTGATGCCGTAATCATCCTTGACTTGCTTAGCGAACTGAATAACGCTGTCCATTGACTTTCCTTCCTTAACAGCGCGTTCGAAGAGCAAATTGACGGCTTCACGTGGTCTCTTGGCGTTAACATAAAGTCTAGCGTTATCTGGATCGTCTGGCTTAACCATGAGCCAAGCAGCAAGAGCGATGTCACTCTTTCCGACGCAGTCATAGATAAGAGCGGACTGTCCGTGCTCGAGGCCTCTCTTGATAACATAAATAAGCAAAGCTTCATCGTTGGACTCGATAGCGGCCTTGATAGCCTGTTCCCACTCTCCGTTCTGGATGTGGAGTGGAACTCTCCTTGAAGCAACCGTGTTCTGCTCGAGTAGGAGTCTTGCAAGCTCATCCTTCTTCAGCTTCGGTTGCTGCTTGTTTAGTTCGTAAGCGAGTTGTGCAAGATCGATATAATCGATTGTTGCAACACCGCCGTACAAAGCGCTGCAGTCTCTGAGGATCTTAACGATCTTCTGTGGTGGAGCAGATGATCTGACAACGCATCTTGCCCAATGGCTGTAGATGGAGTCTGTCTTCTCGCCGATATAGTCAGCGACAGCCTTAGCGTAGATGTGCTTGAATCTGTTGCACAATCTAACGATGAGTCTGTCCATGCGAAGTGCGGATAACTGCTGTGGTGTGAGAGGCATGAAAATTGGTGCCTGTGACATGTTGTCGCAGATCCTAATGTTGACGATGGCCTTTGAGAAGTGGCTGACTTCAAAGAGTGGATCAACATACTTTGACTTAGCGACTGTCTCGAGAAGTGCGTGTCTGATCTTTGGTTCGCAGAAGAACTCAGATGCAGCAAGGCAGTTTGCCAAAGCATCGTGGATTGTATCCTCGAAGTCCTTAAGTGGATCGCTTGTTGCGAAAACGCGTCTATCATTGATAGCTGAGAAGAGCTTCATACCTGGGTTTGTCTTTCCATTATCTTTGATGAAAGACAAAACGCCATTCTCCTCTGGAACATTTCTCATGAGGATGACTTCGTTGTGTGTCATGATTCTTGCACCATCGACTTCTGTGGCAACAACGAATCCTCCCTCGTAGTTCCATGTCAAAGTGTTCTGTGACAAGCCAACCTGAACGAGTTTGTAGTGGCGGCCGTGTTCAGTGTCTGTCTGTGTCGGAATTGTGAGAAGGAGAGTGCCAAATCCGCACCAGTTGATCTGGAAGTCAGATGGCAATATTCCAACCTGCAACTCAGCGTGGCACTGTGCGAAATCGATGCTGTAGAAGTACACACTCTTGTTATCGTAATCGCTGCCGAGGCAGCCGACAACAGCAACGAAATCATTTGATGGACTGACAACCATGTTCAAAACATGCTGTGTTGTCTGCGTGTCAATCATCTCCTGATCGCGCTGGATGCAGAGAAGTCTGTCGCGGTTCTCTTCTGTTGCGTTGACATCGAGAGCAGCGATCCACAAAGCGACATCGAAAAATTGGTCATTAGATGTGTGTGGAGGAACGACAGCAAGGCAACTGATAGAGTACAGGATGTGTCCGAATTTAGAGATGTTCATTTTAGTGAAATCCTCGCAGAGATAAACATCTCCCATTTGTGAGATAACGAAGACTCCTGAATCGTAGAAGCACGCGTTTGTAACTTTGAGTGTTGCGTCATCGAAAATTGGCTTCTCAGAGATAATTTGGCTCCTCTGGTTAAAAACAAATAAGTTGCCAGTTGTGTCAAGGCAAATTAATGTTTCTTCCGGAGTCAGGTAAAAGTCGGCGAGATTTTTGTGTGGTGGAAGCTTCACTTCTGTGACGAATGAAAGGTCTGTGTTGAATAACCTGATTGCTGGGTTGTAATCGCCATAGCTCATATCGGTCAAGTCGATAGCGGCCATCATACCGCCATGCTTAGCGATCCTGAACTTGGATTTGCTGAAATCAACGAGTTCCCATTCTGGATTCGCTTTCTTGTTGCAGAAAAGTTTTTCCGTTATCATTGTGACGGGGTCCTCCGTTCCTTCATTAAATATGCGGATGGAAGAACGCAAACCATCGAAGTATGCGACAATATCTTCCTGCAGCATTTTTTTATTTTTGATATCGTCTTTATTTCAATTTTGTCAATCGTGAAGTGTTCTTTTTTTCGGTTTTGATTTGGAATTCTTTATTTAGATACTTTGCATGGTCTATTTTCATCGTTATTTTCCTGTTTCATTTTTGATTTATTCGTCAAAATTATTAATTTACATGTCATGATATCTTTACATGTCATATTTTGAAAATATCATTTTTTGAGATTAAAAACTTTGTTTCAGCAATATAATTAAATGATTTGAAGAGCCACCATAAGGAGGTAGTGAATTTATTCATTATATATTGTATTTAAACAGATTTTTGAAATTCAATATTGGAAAATTCAAATTTTTTTTTCGGCTAAATATTTGAATAATGTTAACTGCAATTCTAGGAGCTTGTTGAATTTTCTCGTTATTAAACGTGAGAGCATGTTTTTTGAAAAATCAATTATTAATCTTGAATACAATAGTGGATCGGATATCAAAACTCCCAATCAAACAAAATCATTCTTGCGTCATTAGCTTTCTTCATATGAAAGTTAGTTCAATAATATATTCATGAGATTGTTAAAAAAACGCGAAAATGAAGAAAGAAAAAGAACTTGACAAGACAGATAATATTTTATTTGTGTCAGAAAGTATCAATCATGAAAATTAAAACGCTGACGATGAATACAAATGAATTTCTAAAGCAAACTTGGAATGATCGAGGGCAATTTTCATAGAAATATTTAATGTTGCAATCCTGGCAAAAAGATCGATGCCAGAATGGCATTACACCAAAGCCAATGAAAACCTCCTCAATATTGCTCGCATTTTGGAAATATGTGTCGTTGTAGAAATTATATTGGAATTTATCTCTTGATACTATTTCGACACGTTTTTTGCGATTCATAATATGTTGCGTAATAATCTTTATGAACAAATGTAATGTTTTCATATGTATATCGCGAATACTGACTATACGTTAGTGTTTCATTGAGCTGATCTTTCCATCGGTATACTACGACAGCTGCATTTTTAGAAGATCCATAATACAAATGGCTCATAAAAGTTAATGTCTGTGGTATTATGAATATTTCAACATTTTTAATATTATTTGATCCGGATTCCTAGATAGTCTGAACTCCATAAGGAATCGTGAAAATAGACGAATTCTTATTCGGTGGAAAACATACTAATATTTGCATATTTTTCGTATACAAAACACCATCAACAACACAAAAATATGGCTGCGCATCATCAACAGTAAACTCTTCGAGATATACGCACCAATCAAATGGTCCACTTCTGCTGATAGATTTCGTAGAAAATGGAATATGAAAAGATCGAATCAAAGTTCGAGTTACAACGTTATTGAATATTGTTACAATTGAATCAGGTAACACTGGTGCTTCTAAAAGGGTATATGCATTGAGTGCTTCTTGACCGAGTGTTGTTGGATTTCCAGCAATTATCATTTTTCTGGCATCTGTGTGCTCGGTCTGGGCATCAATGGTATCCCCAGTAATTGACAAAGTAAGTGTTTTTGTTGTTTCATCCCAATTCAGTTCATGTCCTAAGTATCATTATCAAGAATGTTTATTTTACGAATGAAAAGTAACAAATTCTGACAAGTCACTTTTTTGTTACATTGAAACATATAAAAAATATCGGTTGATTTCAAATAACTATTTGCGCTTTAGCACATCTCACAATAGTGAACAAATGCATCTTTTCATAGTACTTTGATGTATAAAGGCAATTTAATATTCTCATTATGAAAGTCACATAATATAACAAAGATTTATTTATAAAACTTTGAACAATTTTCGTTAAATGTTCATGCAGATTTATTTATATAACTTTGATTCAAGAAGAAGTTATTGACGATTTTGAGAGTTGGAAGAAACTCGGTAGTATAATAATATTTTTAACCAAACCAAAAAATAAATAATAAATAGATTAAATCTTATTGCGGATAGCATCTATAGCATCTTCAGCAGCCTTACGATACTTCTTCTGCTCTATTCTGAGTCTCTTTCTGATGGAGTCTCTCTCTACCTCTGGGAACAAGAAAGCTGCGACAAGATCACGAGCAACAATAGCAGCATCGCCGTGTGTGTTGGCAGCTGTGGATGTGAACTTTGTGATCTTCTCGGCATCTCTCTTGGCTGTGGCTGTGGCAAGCTCCTCAGCAGCTGTCTCGATTGATCTGTTGATGATAGACTCAAGATAAGATTCTGTTGTTTCATAGTTGATGCCCATCACCTTCCTGAATGCCTCATCTTCGCTGGCCTGTCTCTTGAGCTCTTCTTCTCTCCTTCCGGATTCCTCAGCCTCTCTGCGCCTTCTCTCGCGCTCTGCGAGCTTCATCATCGCGTCGATTCTGCGCTCCTCCAAGCGGCGCTTGAGCTGGTGATTGAGGAAAGCAAGCATCTCGCCAACGACCTTGCCCTGTGTTGTGGCAGCCTGTTCGCGCTGTTGTCTGGCCTGCTGGATGATCTCCTTCTCCTTCTCGTCCTCTGCTGTCTCTTCGGCATCCTTGAGAGCTTCGACAGTTCTCAATTCTCTGATCAACTGGCGCTGGTTCTCGAGGCAGTGGTACATCTCCGACTGCAAGGCTCTTCCTCTCAACAACCTCTGGATGAGGATGACGGCCATCTCGCGCTCGTCGTTCTCGACGCCTGGCTTCGACTCTGGTGTCGGTGGACGTGGCGGTGGCTTCTCGATTCTCTGCGCGATCTTGAGTGTCTGAACCTTGCGTTCGACTTGGCCACGCTTCTCGTCGACAGAACGCTCGACTGTCTTGAGGAACTCCTGGTGGTTGCGTTCTGCACGGCGCATCGTCTTCTCTGCCTTGAGTGGCGTAACTGTTGTCTGGTGGTATAATTTCTCCAATTCATCGAGTGCAGCGAGAGATTCGTCAGTTGTGACATCACGTTTGCCGTAGACAGCTGGATTCATATAGCACATAGCGTCAGCACGGCCCTGGCGACGCAATGGAGCGTAAGCGCTGCTGCCGCGATCAGCATAGTCTGAAATGATATCACGCTTTGTGTGCTTCTTTGCTGTCATCTGGCGACGCTGTTCTGTGAGCGTACGAAGGACTTTCAGACGCTTCTTTTCGATTCTATCAACGCCTTTCTTTCTGTCTTCTTCACGAGCCTTGAGAACAGCCTCAACACGCTCACGGCGCTTTGTGGCTTCCTTCTCTTCGCGAACTTGGAAGTTATTTACAAGTAATTGAAGACGTCTCTGTTGTAAATCAACGATTGCGCGCTCGCGCTTAGCCCACTGCTCGACTTCGAGAGCAATGAGCTTCTTTTGGCGCTCCTCGAGTGGAACGTTTTCGAGTTCCTCTTCATCGAACCATGCTCGCGGTTTAACGTGATCTGTAGTGTCCGGAAGCCATGGATTTGTCTGTGCCTCGGATTCTCTAAACATTGTCTGTGTCATAATGTCAACTTTCTCGAATGTTTCGTCTTCAACTTTCGGTGGATTTGTTTTTTCCTGTTGTCCGGCTGAATAAGTAAGATTTTTCGCGAGAATAATTTCTGGTGGTGGAGCATCGGCGTTTGTGTCGAGTTGTGCGTTTCTAACAGGCATAGCAAAGAATAAAGGCCTATCAGATCCGGCAACGTCGGTGTTTTGAAGCTGGACTCTGTACCCAGACCTCGCGGTGACCCTCATGTTGCTGCTCTTGAAGTATGGGTCATAACGGTAGTCTAGAGGACGAGTTAATGTAGTCATTATTAATTTTTTGTTCGTTATGTTATTTTTGAAAGAGTTTGTTCCTTTTGCTTTTATTCCGTTTTTGGCATTGATTCATTATATATGTTCTATTTCAAAAGAGATTTCGCTGAAATTCCTTATTTTCATCTTTTTGATATTTGTCGATGTAAAGTGTTATAACAAATTTGTAAAGTGTCAAAAATATTTCTTTTTTTCAATTCCGAAAAGTCAATAATATTATGCATAACCCAGAACAATTTTCATGCCTTTAATCTTTAATTTTATAGCAGAAATATAATACATTCATAATCTATTCTTATCAAATAATAATGGTATGAATTTTAAATTCATGATCATATTGCATTACATAAGATTAATTAAAAAAATGTTTTGTGAATTTAATAGTTTAAAGTTAAAACATATAAATATATAATAACAGAAAAGAGATGAGAATGTTAGAGTGCTTCAGCTTGATCTTGGGTTCCAAGGTGATAATAACTCTTTCTCTTATTGAATATTGCCAATCCATTTGAGAAAATAGTATGAAGAACCCAAACAAGAACCAAAATCAAGATGATCAAAAGCAGAATCTGTATCTCATATTTCCATGGTGACCAAAGTGGTGTCTTCACTGGACACTTTACGACATTAACTTTCTGTCCAGCAACAGTCTTTCCTGAATATTTCCATGTGACATTGATATTAGTATTTGCATCAAACTTCAGAGGAGCAGAAACAAGACTTGTTCTACCGCAATATACGAAATCACGAAGCCCCGCTTCATAGTTTTGAAGCATCATCTTTTCAACGCTACCTGCGAAAACAACCTTAGCCAAATTCGAGCAGCTAAGGAATACATTGCGATCCATTAAAAGCAGATGACCCATGATGTGAACATGTACTAAAGAAGAGCAGGATGAAAAGCATTCGCCTCCAATGAAGTTTACAGACTCAGGAATAGTGATTTCAGTTAATGCGTCACAAACAGCAAATGCGCGGTGCTCGAGTTTTGTGATACCATATTTGAGATCAATTTGTGTAAGATTTCCACAGAATGAAGCAAAGTGTGGTGGTATTGTCTTGATTTCAGCAGGAACTACAAGACTTTTGAGTTGTGAAAAACGGAAAATGAATTCACCAAAATTAATTTTTGTGTTCGGAATCTCAACAGATTGGATTGCAGAATTTTCAAATGTGGAGTTTCCAATGTATACTAATGACTTCGGGAGCTTAATAGACTTTATTTGTGTCCGTTTGAATGATGCAACACCAAGCTGTGTGATTTTATCATGTAACACTATACCTGTGATATTTTCGCAAGCATAGAAACAATGATCACCAATCTTTGTGATATTCGATGGAACAACAAATAAATCTGTTTTAACACTTGCAGCAACAAAGAATAACTCTGCTTCTACAGGTCTAACAAGTGTTAAGTCAGAAACTTCAAATCCTGGTGTTTTCAGAGAGATCTTCTTGAGTGAATATAAGCCAATAAATGCCGAGGTACTGATAAACTTAACATTTGATTCCAAGTTGACTTCTTCGACACCACTGCAGTTTGCAAATGAGAAGTTATCAAGCTTCTGGAAGTTGATGTTGAGAACTTTAATTGATTCGCATCCTCTGAAAGCAAACCTGTGGATAGTCATACCTTCGTAATTCAAATCAATTTCTGTGAGAGATGTACAACCATCGAATATGGACTGTGTGAAGTTGGCTATTTTAGCTTCGAACTTCACTGTTGTTAATTTCTTGCACTTTTGGAAAGCCTTCAAATGGATCTCAACAACTTTCTCTGGAATTGTTAAAGAACTTAGATGAGTTGACTCGAAAGCTCCTTTTTGGATTCTAATAAGCTTTGAAGGAAGCACTACATCCTTCAAGCCAGCATTGGTAAATGCGTGGGCTCCAATATCTTGGACTTCATCTGGGATCTTAAAGTGTTTGAGTGCAATACATTCCATAAACATTTCTTCTGGAATCTCGATTGCAGAAGGAAGTGTAACATTTGATAATTGGCGACATAAAAAGAAAGCGCTCGCTCCACCAGTGAATGAGCCCTTGAATTCAACACTTTCGAGTGACTCGCATGCAAAGAATGCTGATATTCCTAATTGAACCCCATTTTTGAATGTTAGTTTTCCTAAAGCAGGGCACTCGCAGAAACATTTGTATCCAATAGAGTTAACATTCGACAAATCGATGATACTCAACTGCTCGCAGTGCTCGAATGCGGAATCACCAAGACTCGTTATAGATATTGGTAAATCAATTCTATTAATCATTTCACACATATAAAAGCAATGATCTGGTATTTTTAACAGCTGCTTTCCAAGAATAACGTTGGAAAGCGAGGTGCATCGCCTGAAAGCTCCATCATCCAAAAACTGAATATGTGATAAATCGATTTTCGAGAGTGATGAACATGAAGCAAAAGCTCTCTGTCCAATCGTTTGTACGTTTTCGAGGTTGATTTCCTTGAGTTGTTGGCAATTTCCGAAAGCATCTGGTTGAATCTCAGTCAATGATTTAGGAAGTTGAACAGTAACAAGACTCACACAGTCAAAGAACGCTTTTTCTTCGATAACTTTGAAGCTTGACATTATATTGACTGTTTTGAGATTTTTCATTTCTTTAAAAGCTGCTGCTGGGATGTTTGTGATCTCAGAAATGATTGAAACAGACTCAACATCTCTATTTTTCGCCAATTCCGTGACAATATCCGGAGAATTGATGATAATTGAAGCAGCAAGAACAGAATTCATTTTGTTTTTTTTTTGTTATTAAGGTTATTTACAATAGTCACTTCTCGCAGCTTTAAAATATGCTTCAAACGAAACAAAACTTTTAATACTATAATTACCTCTTGAAAGTGCATCTATGTTTTTAATATGAATGATTTATATTGATTTTTATTGTTTCAATCGATATAACATTTCAAAAGACTTATATTGTTACTGTATCTGTCAAATTAACGTTGGATTTCTAATTTATGCCCTACGCAAACCCAAGATAATGATCAATTATTAGATTAACTCATGATTTAAAAACAATAATATCAATGCACGGCATATATTATGAATTTGAGTATAGTTTCTATAATCATCGAGGAAGAATGACTGATTCTTGATTCTAATTGAAATTGATATCAATCAATTGACAAAAAGTGCAAATTTGATTTCTACAAAATTTTGTTATTCGAATCATGACAGAAAGAGTGATGTAATTTTATAGTCAATAGAAATTTGGCTGATTGACCATTGAACTAATCAAAGAAGAGGAATTAAAGATTGGTGTCACCCCCTATTTAAGCAAAAAGTGTCAATATTCAAATGTTTTCCTTTTTCTTGTTGAATGTGCAGTCGAAGTTGAAAGATTTCACAGTTGACATGTATAACAAGGAATTTTCGCCTAAAAAGAAAGGAAATAACAGAGTCTGGTGTTTCCTTGCCTACAAGCCGTACGTGAAAGGATTAAAATCATTTGAAGTCGCAATCGAGCAGTCCAAAATTCTCACAAACGGATCCATAGCCTATGGAAAGATCAATTGTCAAGCAGAACAGCGTCTTTGCGAAACACTTAAATTAGATACATTTCCTTCAATATTGATTAAAAACAGAACTTACGACATAAACTTTCAGGAACAGCCAAATCCTGTAAGAATTGCTAAAGAAGCATTCATGATTGTCAATTCTTCGCTTGTTGAAGAAGTTAATGACTTTTGGCTTGATGACTATCGATCAAAACCAACAGCAATATTATTCACTCGTAAGAAGGGAATTCCTGGATATTGGGCCGCAATCTCACGCGTTTACAATAAAAAGTTACGCGTTGGAATTTGCCATGATGATGGTTTATACGAAGAATTCGGCATTACACAAGTTCCTCAGATTGTTTTCTATAATGGTGATAAGACAGTTTCACACGAAGGCTCAAGAAAATTCAGATTTGTAAATGAAACAGCGAATGCTTTCTTAAATGGAAGACAATCGAAGTCTCCTATTGGCTCTGATTTCCATGTCAATGCAGAATTTCCAGAATATTGCTATGATTATACGAAAACATGCATTTTCAGAAATGACGAGTTCATTGACCCAGATCTTGATGAATTGCGTAACCACTTCAGAGATCCGAAGTTCCACTTCTTTATTGGAAAAACTGGATTCCCATTCAAAAATATCAAAGATGGTGCAATTGTTATTTACAGTGCAAAGAAGGAAGGAATCATCGTGGAAGAAGATATTCATAAAGCACAGACTGCCGTCGATAGAGTTATTGATGGAACAGCTAAATTCAGATCAATCCCAAGGAATGACATTTCTATGGAGTTGTAATTATATGTTGGTTGAATATGGAATAAAAATTAGTATTTTGAAATTAAGTATAATTTTATAGAATATTGATTTAATTTAATAAATTTGATTTTGCTTAACATAAAGAATTTTATATTTTATAAACAATTTATTGATATATAAATAAACAATTGTGTTTTGGAATTAAAGTCCTGAAATAGCGTTGAAGTATTGTTCCTTTGTGCAACCTGCTTTGTCGAGCATAACTTCGAACTTATTCTGAGACAATCTTGAGAGAATTGCGATATTATCGAGATCAACGAAAGGATCTGGGATATCAAATCTTACCGCATTCTCTATAACTCTCTTTGCACTGATGTTGATCTTCTCTGCATTGAAGATATCACGAAGCTTGAGTAGGAAATCTGGGCCTCCTTCATCAATCCTGTAAACACCCCCATGATCTGTGCCGTAAATTAAACCTCTTGAGTCTGATTCTATCGCAGAAACAACAGAGTCTGTTTGGATACCACCAATCTCGTTAATATCGCCACGCTCTGTCAACTCGAATGCATATAAGCAGAAATCATATGTTGAAGCGAAGATGAAGTTCTTGTAGAGACATATTCTGCAAATTCCTTTGGCTTGAGAGTCACCGCCAACTTTTTGGATTCCATCTTCTGATACTTTATAAACTGATACAGACATAACAGAATCACCAACAATCAAGAGATCGCCGTGAGCACGCATTGATGTTGCAAGAACGTGAGCAGAAGTGAGAGAAACAGGATCAAGCTCAATAGTAGTGTGAAGGAACTGTGGTGAATAAACAGCGATTTGTTTTCCTTCGGCAACACAGAGTAAGTCATTGCACACTGCTGCAGCAGTTGGGATTCCTTTGACTCTTTGTGGTTGGCACCCTTCATTCAGTGCATCATCAAATAACTTCAAACTGCAATTATCAAGTCCAAGGATAATAAATTTCTTGCCATCCAGTTCAACTAAGTCGAAAAGAGATACGCGTCCCGTCTCTGGTGGTAAACTCATAGCCTTTCTTCCATCTTTGTACAATGTCAAACATTCTTTTGCATTTGCTGTTGCCTTCTCAACATTATCTTCAAGGATAACGCACTTGGATGGAGTAAAGAATCTTGCATCAATTGCATCAACTGCCTTGAAATCTAACTTCGAGCATCCTCTTCTTCCACCACTGCTCTTGAAGACACTCAAACTAATTCCATCTAAAGTGAATACGTATTCTTTCGATACTGCGATACAATTGCAGTCACCGCAATCAAGAGATGTCATCATTCCTCCAGAAAGAAGGAATGCTGGAGATGTGGCGCCATAAATTCCTTTTTGCGATGGAACAAGTTTAACAAGTGAATCGCCAACCTTTTCCGAAACTTTTGCATCTAATGTGATTTTGATTAAATGTCCATCGAATGTGCCAACATATACTTCGAAATCTCCATTTTGAACATCTTTGATAACAATGTTAACTGGTGCCTCTCTATCGATATCAAGTGGATGCAAAGTTATTGGTGTTTTATCCTGATGATTGAATACAATTAAGTCTTGAGATTCTGTAAGTAATGCAATATGATTCTCAGATATGCTTGAGAAAAGAATCTTTCCACTTGCATGAATCTTCCTGATCTTCTTATATGATTCGCTTGAAGATTCATATATTCTGGCAATACTCTTTGAAGTGCAGCAAATGATTCTGTTTTCGCATGCTGCAGCGCAAACGAATTCGTCGCCATCTTCCCGCTTTTCTGTCAAAATTGCTTTATTATTTTTAAAAACTATTAATGTAGAGGGTGTTACTTGTGTAATAAAGTTGTTTCCGCAAGCAGAGAATAAAATTGTTGGTTCATTTGTTATGAACATGTTAACAGGAGTGAACTTTGATCCATCTGTTTCGCATATAAAAGTATTCTCTAAGAAGGACATGCAGAGCAACACATTATCATTATATGGACATGAGAAGAGCTCTATGCATCCTGGTGCATTAAATAAGCATTGTCTTTCGCATTCAATTGACATGTGGAATGTCTTCATTTGAGTAACATAACCACGACCTGTCAACATTCTAACATCGCCTCCTGGCAAAATGGTGAACGATCTAACAGTTCCTGTTGCTTCGATTGATGAAATAGCTTCGATCTGGCGAACATTGTCACCAAACTCTGCATAATAAAATGTGCAATCACCGAAAGCACTTGCAACAGCAAATCTATTTTTGTCGATTGTAACAACAGATGAAGCAGGTCCAGTGTACAAAAGCTTAAGAGATGATGGACGTCCTTCAGGAGGGAGTAAAGCAACACATAGACCTCCACTTGAGTCTTCCAGGAAGTAGATATCATCACTATAATGTTCACAGAGCAAAACAAGACCTTCTAAGAACAGTGTTATGTGTTCTACAGTCCGATTGAGTCCCTCTGGTGCTGTTATTCTAATGACGCCATCTAAAGTAAAAACAACAGCAGATGATTCTCTTGCTGGTGATAATGGAAGAATTGTGTGTGAATCTGGTTTAACGTCGAGAACAAACTCTTGTTTGAACTCTGTTACTCCTCTTTGTAGATTGTATACTGCAAAAACGCGCTTTTTTGTTGCTTTTTCATCGCCAAAATCTTTTCTACTGAATTCTGGGTCACAAAGTATTGCAAGACGTGTGCTGTAGTTAACTGGTCCTAAGAATGCTATGTCAACAACATTTGGAAAATTAATTTTAATTAAAATGATATTGTTAGGCTGTTTTATAGGAATAACGTGGATTAAATTGTGAATTATGTGAACTGCGATGTATTGCGGATGCACCGCGATAGGAATTCTACTTTCCATTGCATGAATTGCGGCTGTTGAAATCGGATTTTGGCAAGTTGAGCCTAATTCTGAGTAATTTTTAACAGGAAGGAAGAACCTGCGATCTTTAACCATATGTGGTACTCTAAATGATCCTGTAGCGATTAATTCAGGCAATTGGAAAATATACCAGTCTAAATTGCGCAATAGTACAAAAACTGATGGAGATTCATTATCTATAGCTTCCAGTCCAACGATTGGTGACATAAATGGGTATTTTTCTGTGATTTTGTAAGTTTTAGGATCAATAATTATCATCGAATTGCCTTGAGCCATCACAAGGAAAAAACAGAAACCGTCTGTGTTGCGAATTGCGACGAGGCGTGAAACCTGTTGGTCCTCTTGAAGCGCTTTATGAAGGAAAATGAGCGGTTCATTGCTCATTTCCAAAAAAAAAAAATGATTTTAGACATCAATTTAAATTGATTTTCAGCGACCAAAATTGGCAAAATTAGCATTACCATTATGTAAATGTTATAATAAACCATATTTTAAAAAGGGTATAAAGTTAAAAGTCACGTTTTTTCACAATTTATTTGACACTGTTTACATTAATCAAATAGTATATATGATGCTAATTATTTTTCCATCGTTTTATTTTTGAATACTTTATTTCTATTAATCAATAATTTCAGCAATTTCATTGGGAGGCTATGAGTATAAGTTGGTGCATCACATTAAAAACATGTAATATGTGCATACATCTATGCATATTGTCGTCTCCGCAATGATTTCGTGTATTTATAAATTAAAATACTGAACAATTATTCAAATAGGAGCTTATATTATTTGTAATATGTTACTATGTTGTTGGCATGTGATATATTTATAATAAATATTGCTATTTACTCAATAATAAGCTGATATCAAATTGTTAATGAAAAATATGAAACGATATTATATATGTTTAACACTACAACTATGTATGGCATCACACAAGAGTTATATTTGCCCATCCATGTTTGACCTGGTTCTGACTCCCAGAGTTGATACACTTCTCTCTTATTTTTTGTTATATTTAAGATTTTCTAAAAATCAAAATCTATGAATATAAACTATTATTGTAATTACACACTTTTCACTGTCAAAAATCTTGTTTTCATGAATATTTTAATTAAATAAAAAATCATTAACTATATGGCGTCAGGCATGAAAGAATTATATTTTTTGTAAATATATATCAAAGTTTATACCATTGAAATCAGTAGTAATCGAATTTACTAAAAATATAAATTTGTTTGTTAATTGGAATCTCAAAAGTGGAATGTACATTTTCTTATTTATGACAATAGTTATCTTGACACAATGTTATATAGTTTGATCTAAATATTTGCTTCATATTTTTCAGAATCGATCATTGAATATCAATCCATTGAGTTATAAAATGAACATAGATTGTATGTTTAAACAGTGAATATGATTTTATTCTAATATAAAATTTCTCCTCTATAATTTTTTGTATAAATCAATACTCTATGCAAGGTTTTCAAAATCATCGAACTCTTTGTTGAATTTCTTAACATGGGTTTCGATCTTAGAGCCATGAGCCCAATTAATGTAATCTTCCATTTCTTTTGTTACTAATGTAGCTGGATTTGTAACAACATCTGGACCGATACGTACGTGTCCTTGACGAACTAATTTATCAGCTTCGCTAATTCTTTGGCAAAACTTCAGATTTACCATGATAACAGGTAATCTTCTCTTGCAAATAGAAACTACATTAATTTTCTCGCATTCTGAAAGTTGTGGAGTTTCGATAATTCCAAGTTTGTATACACGATCAACAAATTGCTTTGTCAAATCGATACGTACTTTATCTTCTGGACCCATTTGTCTCAATGTATTTGTGAAACGCTGAATTTTACCAACTAGTCTGTTATATTGATGATATTCTTCCGAATTGTCAAGGCAATATATACCTACAATCTGACCAGAACGGATGTTATTCTCACCCTTCCACTGGTAAAGGTTTGTTTTCTTTAAAAGTTTTTGTTCATGGTACTTTAGCTTACGGCCCATATTTTTTTTTTGAAGACAAGATTTTTTATTTTGCCTCGAAAACATAATTTATTAAATCTATATAATACATAGATCATATTCTTCAACAAATTGCGCTATTTTCTATTAAGGTTAATTTCAATTTTGTTACGTAAAAATAAATTGTCATGTAAAATAAAATCTAAAATGATTGTGGGTTGATAAATCGTTATAAAACAGGTTAACAATAGCATCATCGGTAGATATGACAATAGCATCTCAATCGAGCCACATTTTTTATACAAGCAAACTCATTATTGCAGCTTTTATTCAATGATTCTAATAAAAACAATGCAAATATTTATTAATAAACAGACTTGAGTGATATATAATGGAAAAGGAAGATTACATAGATGCAGTTTTTCCGTATTCATTGAAATAACGACATATTTTATGTAAATCATCGAGTGTGATTACTTTTTCATGTTTGAATTCGGATGGAGCATCTCTAGGAATACCAAATTTTGGAATGTATGTAATCTGGGCCTTTTTATTTTCGATTTCAAAGTTAATATCGGGATATTCGATATCAACTTTAATAATATATTGATATGGACTGCTCATCCTTGCTCGAAGCTTTTTGTATTGAACAATTTCTCTTAAAATCGGATCTGTTGAAAGTATTTTTTGAACTCTCTGTATATCGTTTTGTTTCCTTTTTATTCTATCGCGAACTTGTTTTTGTCTGTCTATTAAATCCTTTAATTGATCTGATTGTCCTTCAATTTGAGCAAAAATTTCATCTCGTTTTTCTTCGAAAGCTTTGATTTGTTCTTCGATAACTATTGCATCCGCCTCGGGACCGCTGATTCTTATCTTTTTGAGTTTCTTTAAGTTAGCTTCCATTTGTCCGCATTTTTCGTACCAATCAACTTCATCATTCATCCGTTTAAAAATTCTCATTTTTGATTTTTCCTGACTTTTGACATTTTACACGAGAATTAGAAAATCCAAAAGCACTTGCCATATTGGTATACGAACATTACTTAGATTGAGTTGGTCAATAGCTCAATATAAGATCAAATGTTAAATTCACAAACTTTACATGACATAATTTAATAATGTTATTATTGTTGATTTTTAAAGGATATTTCAGCTGTTGTTATACGAAATATCATTGTATTTCCATAGAACAGCATGAATCTATTGAGATTATTTTCAAGAATCTTGGTTTATGATTCTTTTTAGAGTGAAAATTATCTTTCTATCCTGAAAATATCCATTCTTTGTTAAAAAGAAGACTCTAAACATCTGCTTTCCGTTCCGCATTGTCCTGCATACTACAAATGATTAATTTAATAGATTAAAACAAATGATTATTTGTAGTTTATTTTTTGCGAGGTACTTGTCATCAACTTTGAGCCATAAATAGCTCTCAGCTTCCGACAAGAAGGGAGGGAATCATTAAGACACTTTACTGCAAATGCATCAAAGCATAGAAAATTATCTCAACTTTTGTTAATATTGAGAATACCCAGATGTTCGACAAGATGCAAGTCCCATGCTTAATTTGTGAGGTTTACACAACGATGGCCATTTTGATGCTTGCAGGAGGTTGCATCTGGGCAGACCCTAATCTTGAGGTCAGAGCTTCGGCAAAACTCTTAGTTTCAACCTGAGGAACAGTCCAGTGTCCTCTGCATAGTCTAACAACCACTTTCTTCACCTTGATATTTAAATTATCCAGATATCTACTCAGTCAACCATGAATTTTTGCCCTGGATTGAGTGAGCTAGTTACATGTGGACATCAAAAAGCTAAACTAGGCCAAAAAAATAATGTTCATGTGTAGATTTTTCAAAAGTTTCAAGTTATATATCTCCATCACCAAATATTTTTTTCGCTTTTCATGACGATATACATAAACTAGAGGCAATGTGCATTTCAACTACACTACTTCCAATTCCACACGCTCTAGAAACGTCCATTTTTACCTCATTAAATTAGATGTTTCGCGATGAATCATACGATAAGGTCTTATCTTTTTGAGGTGATGTTATATGTATACAACAACCTTTCATCCTTTAGATTTTCAAAAATTACTGTTAATTTTGCTGAATAAATTGCAGATATATTAAAATATGCAACAAGTGTTTTTTTTTTTTTTCTCTTTACAAAAAGAATAATTATATACAAGCAAATCCCCTAGGTACATTCATATTGATATTTTTAACATATTTTGTAATTTTGATAAAAGATTAATAATTTTTTCAATTTTAGAGACAACGGCTTAAAATATCATAAATCATAAATTAAATCTTATATCCATTATTCATATTTATTTAATAATATGATATTTAAAACATTTGCACCAAAAAGAAGAAAATTTTACAAAAATTGTGTTTAATTTGTAGTCCAAGCAATAAGTGAAAACATATTTCATCAGCAAACGTGTTCACACATGATAGAATCTGATAGAAAGAAATATCATCTTTATAATCAAACAATTTGTAATTTTTATTCTTCATCTGAAGAGGGTAAAATGTCGGGGTCATGCTTGTCGACGATTTCTTCATCATCGCTTTCTGTGTTGAAATCTTCTCTGATAACTGGCCTGCGTGTAGGAGCAAAGTTTTCGAGCCTTGTGCCAGGAATTCTCCACACATTGATTAAAGTTGAAAAGCTCACTTTCTTCCAAATATAAAGAAACATTGTCCCCGCTTCAACTTTCGAAAATGGAGTTGGAAACTCAAACATCCGATCTGCACACATTCTTGCAGCAGTTTGCTTGATCGCTCCTAACACAAAGCGATCAAGCGGCTGATATTCATAAGTCCCACTTATAGGGATCCAAATGATGTAGGAGGCGTATATTGTATACTTTCAATACTGTTAATGATTTGTATCAGCTCCATGTGGCTGGCCATGGCCAAACTGAAATAATCGTTATTGTCCAATGCTCCCCGGCCTAAAGGGAACTTGCATCTTGTCGAACATCTGGGTATTCAAATTTATTTCGACCTTGTTTGTTTGCAATTTCCTTTCAACAGGAGCTATACCTATGCTACGAAAATGAGGCTATCGCCCCAAAACATGCTATTAAATTTTGAAAAAATGCCCAGATATATTTTGCCTGCAATATCACTCAATACCGCGTCGCCTGTTCAATGCATGACTAAGTGCTTTCAACTGCAGACTTTGGGAGAAAATTGTTTCGAAAATAATATCTACGAATTATATTTTTTCTCAGAGTTCGCCCAAAATGCAATCACAGGTGTCATCCAACTACAGCATCGATGTTTGTTGCATTTTACTTGTACATTCTTAATCATTGAATTTTCCCTTCAGTCAAATCGACAGAACAACGAAAAACTTACAGAGAAACATCGCTTCCATGATGTGTGCTTATGCTCCCTACGGTTATTTAAGGGCTTATTAAAGTAAGAATGCTTTTTTGGTTTCGAATTCCATTCCAGGAAAGCATCACATTATTGATAAGCAATATTCCATTTATACCTTACGATTTTAAACGATATCCTTCTTATACTATTCTTATTATTTATGAAATGAAATATCAACTAAGATTTTCTATGAGTTTTTATTTCAATCATTTTATACTCATATAATATAAACTAAGGGTAAAATATGTGAGAATGGTTAGTTTAGAATGTCTCTAATCCTTTTCTAAAGGTCTAAAATGGAAAAGAACCATTAAAAAACAAAAAAAATACGTTTAGGAAAAATTTTAATTTGAATTGGCATTATGCGAATCTGCGTATTGAGACTTCTGTAATACAGGGGTCGGAAACATTTTTGTATTATATTATATGTCCCCATTTCAATATATAACCAAAGTTTGGAAGCAAAAGCCGGTTTTTCTGTTTTGTTTCACAAAGCTGGTCTCACGAAATTTAACGTCTATTTTCTATCGTTCTATTAATTTACGGAGATAAAAGAGTTACCTATTCCCAAAACAGCATACTCTTTATATAAATGTTTAACTACAGTTTATCTTATTACCACAGCTGGTTATTATCTTCCAGTAGCTCGAAATTCACATTTTATTTCAAATACCTTCAAATCTTATAAGTAACAATTCTATTATCACTGCATGTGCTTTTGTCACAGTTTTTTGTCTTATTTCTCTAAAACCTGCAAATCAATATATCAATGATTTCATAAAAGCATATTTCCGACTTGCTGCCTGGTTCTTCAAATCGATTTCATCCTAATAATGAAAACACATAAATATCATCAAGAATCTATTGGCTCATTTCGAGTTGCAAAATTAAACTCATCATTCTTTCACTTACAGAGACAGCATTACAACTGTTTGCATTCTGCATGCAATAGATATCAAGCCCTTTAGGTTATTTATTACGTATTGCTGTTTTGTTATTGGAATAAACTATTGATATCTTTTTCTATATGCGATTTTACAAGGATAATGAAATATTTGGTTTCTATAGCTCTTGCAGATGATATTCACAAATGATTTTATAACAAAAAGCATTTCTTGAAAAAAATGACGTGATATTTCGATCCAAACTCTTTTTTAGCTGTTTTATATGTACACATCTAAAATATAGCCAGCCCCCAGTGTTTGTATTGCATTAATCACAGTCAAAAGGCTAAAAATGAAATTTAAAGCTAAAAAAGAGATTTATTTCCCGTTTCCACAAAAATCGGCCTATAGACTTCGAATAAGCTTTTACAGGGATGATATTAATTATGTTTACTATATAATTAATATGTCTTCAATCGAAAATAATTTTTTTGTACGTTAATTTTCGTGAGCCCAGCTTTGGTTTCACACCTGTAATTTAATTATATATATATGATTCTGTTAAAATATGTTGGGTATAATAAAGCGATGTGTTTACATGGCAAATGTATTTCATTTTGACATGTAAAATTAGTTAGCTAATTAGAATGTGGATTTATAAAATTCAATTAAACTTATTATAGTATCGGCAAATCTTATAAGAGAGTCTATTAAGCTTGCTAGAGTTCATTTCAAGCTTGTTAGAGTTCGTATCAAGTTTGTTAGAGTGCGTATCAAGCTTGTTAGGGAGTCCATCAAGCTTAATAGAACACCCTTTGTTATAATGGCAGACTTTACATGTCAAAACGTATTTATAACTGCCATGTAAACAAGTCACTTTTCATAAGTCTTTATTATACCCTACATGATTCTGTTAAAATATGTAGGGTATGATAATGTCAGAATTGACATCATTTTGACATGTAAATTATGCTATTATTAATTAGGGGTGAGTATTGAATTTTAATATAAATGAAAACATTTGCTATGATTAACTCTGGAAGGCTCGACTATGGATTGGCTTGGGCCTTATCATGGTGCTTCGTTGGATTAGCAAGCCAGTCCATAGTCGAGCCTTCCAGAATCAAACGTCGAAATTTCCCTTCTAGAAGGCTCTGAAAAGCAAAATCATGGGATGTCTTGGATAAAGCCTCGTTGGATTAGCAAGCCAGTCCATGATTTTGCCTTTCAAAGTCGGAATTCGAAAATCGTCGAAATATTCCGACTAAAAGGCTATGAAAAGCAAAATCATGGGATGTCTTGGATAAAGCCTCGTTGGATTAGCAAGCCAGTCCATGATTTTGCCTTTCAAAGTCGGAATTCGAAAATCGTCGAAATATTCCGACTAAAAGGCTATGAAAAG
>JALKBU010000385.1:0-43881 GCA_023091735.1 Trichomonas tenax
AAGTCAGGAATTCCAAAATAAAATTAACGTTAGTTTTGTAAGTAATTCAAAAATTTATTTTCTATATAGGGGGGGACCTAACTTGTAAAACTAACTCTGTCGTAAATATATTTAAATAGATGTTCGCAGAAGTCACGGCGCAGTCGTGACGGATGCGAACATCTAATTACTAACTAAGATAAATGATTTCGTTTAAGACTGCTATTATTGAATCGTCAACAGTAGAATCTCTGAATACAATTGTCTCATTATTTATAAAAGGAACTGACGCAATCGTTGTTTTTGGATCGAATGAATCATGCTGGTCAAAATATATTCTTTTAGTAGTTTTACCATCACTGATTATTAATGATTCACTGTCGAATGCTAATTTATCCTTACCGAAATACAAACACTTGCTTCGTTCGCTTTGATAAGAATATTCGTTAATTGACATTTTTAATATTAATAAAAAATGTTGTATTATTTGAAATCAAAAGATCAGAATGATTACGCCTTTTTAAAATTTTCTGGTATTCCTATAGTAACAACTGAACCATTAATGTTTCGTATAAAGAACTTTTCGACGATTACATCGTTTATTATAACTGATGATACAGATTTTATCAAAATCAAAGTAGACGATGTGTCTTTGACCCAGGGCTCAGATAGCCATGACTCAATTACATTTAAATTTAAAGAAAAGACAAGTTATGAAATCGAGACATTAGCGGAAGATTTAAATTTATTATTCGCTGGATTTGTAAACGTTGAATTAAATGAAGCATCAACTTTGTCATTCACTTCCAATAAAGATTTTGAAATCATAGACGCAAGCCATAGAGTAAAATTATTACTTGGTTTATATTTCGAAAATTTCCCGATTAAGTCAAATCGTAATAAATATGTTTCTAAATCAGTTCCTTATATTAACTTTGGAAATAATTTATTTATTCGCTCAAGAATTTCAAACGTTGTGGGAATTAATACTTCATCAACTCTTGAATACGTTTCTATTTGTTATAACATAATAGGATTATTTATTCCTAATATTCCTTTAATCTTTAAAGACCCCGGTAATTATGTAAAAATAAATTCGTTTGACCTTTTGAATCTATCCTTTACGTTAGTGGATTCATTTAATGTACCTATAAAATTAAAATCACCAATTAATTTAACGGTTGAAGTATAATTTATGAAAAGGATAAACATTTAAAAAAATTAACGTTATTTATAAAATAAATATATTTTTTAATAAGTAAATAAAATATGACTTGGCAACAGTTTATACATGATAACGATTATGAAATTTTCAATGAATATCCTTATTCAATATGTAAAATTAATACTCAAAGAATAATTAGTGAATTCGATAACGGCCACGGTTATATAAGTGTAAATTTAAATAAAGTAAAGTATTTCAAACATAGAATCGTTGCTGAACAATTCATTCCAAACTCTGAAGGATTCCGTGAGGTTGATCATATTAATCGAGACCGTGGAGATTATCATATTAACAATTTGCGATGGGTTTCAAGAAAAGAAAATATGAAAAATCTAAGTGAATCATGTCAATACGTCTTTAATATCATTGATAAACTACCAGACGATGCCGCAGAAATTACACAATACGGAAAATATAGATTTGAAGATTTATATTATTCTGAATCAGAGGACGCATTTTATTTATTTACTGGTATTCATTATCGACAGTTAGTAGTATTGAGTCAAAATGGAAGAGCTTATATTAATGTTAGAAGTATTGATGATAAGAGAACAAAAATATCTATTCCTAAATTTAAAAGGAATATAGGATTAATAGAAAAAATATTTTTCGGAATTTTAATTTACGTATAAATTTATTTTTAGTGGTTACGATAAAGTTGAACGAACGATCAAAACAAGGTTTACATGATTTACATAAATCAAATTCTATTTCTTTTCCGTCATACAATTTTTGATATAACAGCATTAATGAAAACTCACTGTCTTTATCATAAGTTCCCACCGGTTTATGAAGGTTTGATTTTTCGTCATAAATACATTGAACGGCATTAGGAAACATTTCATTTGCTGTTATTGTTATGACATCCTGTTTTACTCCTTTAAGTCTACAGTGAAAGGCAACTTGATCTAAATCGTTAGTGAGTTGAAATGAAACCAACTTTAAAAATAATTGAAAAAGTTGAAGATGAAGATGATCAAAAAGAATCAAAATTCAATATAATAAAAACAATTACTGAGTCAACAACATTTAAAACTGTTGATGAATTTAATGAGTACTATGCGAGTAATAAGAAGATATTCGAAGAAAACACTACCTGCAAATTAAATAAAATGTTTAAAATTGAGGACAAATGCCGAGACCCAGAGGGTCATGGTTTCAAAATTACAAAAATAAAGGGAGTAGTAAATTTAAAATCTATTCCTCAATCAAGAGTGACAGCATTAATGAAGATAGAAGATTTAACAAAAAGAATAAATGTGATTGAGGACAGAATAAATCAAATCATTGCAGTATTAAATTCAGCTTAAAAAGATTCAACGCAAAGCGCCTCAGGCTCGAAGAGCTGTTCAGGATCAATTTTATTTCAGTCTTCATCAATATTATCAAGTTTATTTACTCTATCACCCTCATCAATGATTTTAGCTTAATATTCCCCTTAAAAAATTTAGTTGATTTGCCATATTCTTTAAAATGTTTTCTAATGCCTAAAGACTTCCAGTTATTAAAACATATACTATAAATTTTATCTTTATTTTTACATCATTTCCAATATATTTATATTTTAATTTAGTTTTAACGTTTAAATATTCTTCAGCATTCAATACATCACAATCTTCATTTTTAAATATCATTTTAATATATTCAGGATTATAAATTCTTCTATTCATTTGTTTCCCGCTTTTGTTGGAACTTTACGGATGCAATATATAGAAACACCGTTTTCTTTTGGATTTTCAACTATTTTTATTTCATCTTCGTCATATTTATGGGGTCTTTCACCTTTATTCCATCTATGCCACGTAATAGAAAATACTTTACTTTTACATCTATAAATAAGCTCACTTTCACATCCTTCACATTCATTTATTAATTCACAACCTTCATTTTTAAATCGTTCTTTAATCCATTCATGATTAAGACCACGACCTGTTTGAATAGGTGATGAGTCTTCATTTTTATGACACGAAATGTCTGGTGTAGCCTCAATTTTCATTACATTTTCATGACTCAAAGAGTCTGAACCCTTCGGGTTCTTAGATTTAATTAAAAATTCATCAAGTTTTAATTGCTTAATTCCCCATTTCTTCATAAGCTCAGGCGAAACAATAGCCATATATATTTACTCTTTTATCCGAATTAAAAAAAAAATAAATTATTTTAAAAATAAGCTTAAAAATTAATTGCTCGGAATTACAATATAAATATATGTTGGCATACATTCTCTATATATATGATTACAAATTCGGGCAATCACCCCCCTTACTATACTACTATCATTAAACAATAATATGCTATTTCTATATTCTCGAAGTTAAAAACCGAAATTGTATGGGAGATATGAATAAAATCATACTTTGTAACCTACAGATATTTATAGTATACAAGATATTGCATGATATTATATGCTTTTTTTGTTGTGATATTGTCAATATAACAAGTTGCGACTTCAATAAATAAAGAATAACTCCTTTTATTTAAAATGAATGTTCTGAATATGCTGTAGAGTTTTAACATATGCAATGCAATGAAATATATATTAAACTCTACATTGAATATATTAGTGATGAGCAGGTAAAAACTGATGCTTGTGTATATATAAATAATCAACTTCAATGTCTTACAAAAAAAACTTTAAAGAACAAAACATAATGAAACAATTCTGCAGAAATATGAACATCAATGCTAAATCAGATCCAATATTATTGCTTGAAAATGCTATGCTTTGAGAGAATTATAGGAACATCAAACTGTTCTCCAAAGATCTCCAAAGAAGAACTATGGAGAGTTATTCTTTTGATCGATGGCTATGATGAACTTTGTAATGAAAAGAATGGAATAATCATTGATCTTCATTCTTATAAACTTTATTTATTTAAAATCGCTTATAAATGCAGAAATAATATAGAGAAGGAGATTAAAATAATTCACAATGATTTATATATTTTGCTATAGATCAAACATCAATACAATGAATAGTTTGTATTCATGATGACTGTATTATAATGCCGAAAGCTTCTTTGGCGTTCTGGCAATCACATCACTAATACAGACACCAGACTCGTTGCCACTAACAGCAATGACTCTCACTCTGTCGAATCTCGTTGGTTTGTCGAATGAATATTTTGCAACGTATTTTCCATTTTCTTGAATAACTTTAATTTGTGAAGAAGTATCAACAGGTTCATTTCCAAGAAGGAGTTCAAACTTAATATCAGTTGCATCTTTGTCGGTTACGTTTTCTTTGAATGAAACATAGAAATCTTGGCCCCAAAGTGGATAAGGAGTCCAAAATGAGAATGTAGCAGTGCTGCTTTCGGCACACCACCTTCCATCTGTCTGATTGATCGCCTCATCGTAGCGATGTGACGCTGGAAGGAATAATTTTTGGAATTTCGTTGTTCCTTTTTGGTTGTTGTCTGTGAAAATCGATGTTAAAACGAGCGGAAGAACATTGCAATCATCGAGTTTGATGCTCTTGAAGTATTGAGAAACGATTTCGGCGATTTTTTCAGTATCTGGTGAATTTTCAGAAACAGAAGCTTGGATATTGGAATATTCGTCAAGCTTCGACTTAATACGCGAAATTCTTTGCTTAATATTGTTTTGTTGCTTGTTAAATTGTGAAATATCATATTTCTTAACCGTTTGTAAGTCCTTTTTAATATCTTCTGGAAGAACCGGCGCCTTTTTAATTTTGTTGACTTTTACTTCTACAATTACGTTCTTCTGCTTTGTCGTTCTCTTTATTGGTTTTCGTTTCTGACAATAAACGTCTTTCAGCGGTCGAATGAAGCACGGAAGGATATATATAGCATAAGCGAGAAGAAGGACAAAGAATACGTTCCAATAATTCGGTCCTTTACTTGAACGAGAATGCATTTATATTTTTTTGGTTTTCTGACAAATAAATACTTCTATGACACGTAAATTTTTATTTTTTACTTCTAATTATTTTGACATGTAAACATAGTATTTGACAATTTAATCAAAACTCGATTTTTGCATTTAAAAAACAATTATTAAGCATCCTAAAACTTGAAACAAAGAATTAAATTTTGCGCATATGCAATAATTTTAATAAGAAAGATTATTTCCAATGTTTCGATTTTGATAAAATAATCGAAGAATCAATAAATGAATGTGAAATTTTGTTCATGGAAAAGAATCTAAAAAATTACCGTTCAGTTGCATTAGTGTATATTTTCATAGTTAAAGCCAAAATAATACAGTTTATAAATAAAAATATAAATAAATACAGATCATTTCTTCTCAGCTGAGTTATTAGCTGCCTGTGCCTTCTCTTGCTCTTCGACGAGCTTAACCCACTGTGCCAAGTTGTTCTTGACAGATTCTAAGTTGACAGTGAGCTCTGGGAAGATTCTTGCAATAAGTGTATAAAGAGGAAGGCAAACAAAGTTGTAGAAACCAACTTGGCCCTTAGGCTTGTTCTGGCCTTCTCTGTTCATGAGAGGACCGGAATATGGCAAACCTAACTCCTTTTCTCTATCACCCTGCCTCCAAAACTCTTCTGAAAGCACTTCACACCACTTATCTGCGTACTTGAATGGTCTTGAAACGTTTGAAATATCAGAAACTTTCATAACGAGTTCCATGCACATCAATCTGTGAGCTTCTTCCTTCAAGTTGATAACACCTGCTTCGAGAGCTTCGTTACCCTGCTTGATGAGCTTGAAGTGGAAGGCCATATCTGTAGCGAGAATCAAGTGAATGATCCACTTCCAGATGATTGTGAGTTCCTTGACATTCAATGAGTGTAAGAGATTCGTTTCTGGTTGGCTGAGAATTCTTATAGCGACAGTGCAGTGGAATGTTTCCATGACTGACTGATCCTTGAAGAGAATACCAAGAGGTGTCTCAGCATTGACATTGAAAGCGTTGTTGAGACCCTGGTGGCCTGCATCGTGGCAAAGGGCTGCGATGCAAACGGCCAATAGCTCGAATTGCGTAAGAATCTTGTGGCTGTTTGTGATTCTGACCTGATAAGAAATGTATTGAAGAACGTCGATAGCGTGAATCCAGTTGTGATAAGGAGGTTCATTATATGCTTCTCTCAATCTGTAAAGGAACGTGAAGAACAAATCATTTGTAATCTGGAATCTCTCTAAGAGACCAAAATCGTTAAATACGAAGAAAGCAATCTGGAAAAGACCAATACCATTCCAGTCGATAGCGAAGAAGTCGAGTGACTTGAGAGAGTCCTGCTTAGCTTCAGGAACTCTTAGCTTGATTGGCGTTGTGTTGCTTGAGCGCTCGAATTCACCAATCCACTTAGACATTTCGATCTGAGCTGTTCCTTTCTCAGTGATATCCTTGAGACGTCTCTTTTCGAGCAACAAAGCAGCGAATGTAGAGAATGATTCGAGAAGTGTCTGATCAGATTGCGTGAATATACCTTCTTGTTTGTTAAGCATTTCAGCGACACCAATGACAGTGCCATCTGATGTAATAACTGGAACAGCGATTAGCGACTTTGTCTTGAAGCCTGTGTGGAAGTCGATCATCTTGTTGAAGCGAGGATCGTGGTATGCATCCTGAATGACAATGGAGATTTTCTGCTTGACAGCAGTAGCAGCAATACCGTGAGAAAGTGGAATAGATTGTGGCATCTTACCACCATCGACCAAATATGATGTGAGCGTGTTGACGACGTTATCTAAGAGGAACAAAGAAGAACGCGCAGCATTGATTGTGACACGAGCGTTTTGGAGAATTTCTGAAAGAATTTGCTTGACGTTTTGATTTGATGATAATGCTGTAGAAACAGAGATGAATGAGGAAAGTTGACGATTCGCTGATGTAGAAAGAGAGTACATCTGTTGGTTATCGAGCAGAAGACCGAACATAATAGAGAAGATCTTCATGTAGTTGAAATCTGTCTGTGAGAATGGTTGTCCATCCTTCCTGTTGATCATTTGCAAAACAGCGATAACTTCAAGTCTGTTGTTCATGACTGGGACTGATAACAATGTCTTTGTCTTGTATTGCGTCTGAAGATCAATTGCGTTATCGAAGTTTGGATCTTCATAAGCTTCTGTGAGATTGATGATTTCCTTTCCATTGAACGTTTTACCGACAATACCGTGATCCTTAGAGATTGGATTTGGTGGATCCTTTGATCCAAAATATGCTGTGACAACATAGTTATCTGTATCCTTGTCATATTGGAAGAGAAGAACTCTGTCTGCGCTTGTGAGTTTCTCGATGTTTTCGAGAGCTTCGTTGAGAATAACTTTTGTCACTGCTGCTTCGTTAATGAGTGAAGCAAGCTTCTGAAGCCCGAAGACGCAGTGATGTTCGAGTGATTCTCTTGCATTACCGAGAAGAGCAGTGCTGAATTTATCAGCGTTTTCAAGAGACAAAGCGAGATATGGCGTCATGATTCCGAGTAATTCTTCATCATAAGAAGTGAAGACTGGGAAGTTTTTAGAACCTCTAAGGCAAACAACCCACTTCATGGCGAGACGTGTGTCGATGATAGGAACAATTAAAGCTGATTCTTCGTTATCTCCATCCAAATATTGAATATAACTTGATTGCATCTTTGTATTTGCAACATTGATTGTACACTCTCTACTGAATGCATCACCGACAATGCCAGCACGTCCAGGATCAATATCTTTGCGGTCGTTAATAAATCTTTCCATTTTATTTGTTCGAATGTTGTATCTCCAAATTTCCGCGATTCTGCAATTGAAGAAAGTGTGAATACGCTTCTGGAACAAAAGCAAAAATTGTTCTAATTCCATAACTTGGCCGAGCTCGATAATTAAGTTGTGTGGTGTCTCTGCTGGGAACAGCCACTTGCTGTGAAGTTTAAACTGTTCTGTAAAGTACTGAATGAAAGCATCATTTTCTGCATCAAAGAATGGATCTTTTGATGTTCGCGTAACTTCAACAACCGCACATACATTGTCATTGAAGTCCCAGAGAGGAAAGATATAAACGGGTGTTTGACCCGGACAAATCTTAGAATCGACACCTTCTTTGTAAGCAGAGTGTGAACAAGCTCTTTCTATCTTCAAAAATTTGCGTGTGAAGAATGTGTAGCCAACCAAGCCATCTGAGTGCGAAACGGTGACTTGAAGACGTGGCGAATAAAGTAAATGAATTGACGGGATATCCTGCCAAAATGTTACTGTTGCAGCCTTGAAAACAGGGATTAATGTCTGTTCCAAAGCTTCGTGTAAAGGTTTGAGATAGCATTCTTTGAAGAATTTTTCTGTAATTTTCGTGAATTTGTTTTGTTGTTCCCATTGTTGCTGTAATTTGAAATATCCGACTTGCACTTGGTCCTGCTTTGGATCGTTCGTTGGTTTAATTGCTTCTTTCTTTTCTAAGTTGACATTTATTTCAAAATCAAGTTTCGAAGACGTTTCTGAACGATCATCTGCCTTCAAAGGTGGCAACTTGATTTGGTTGTTCTTTAAAAGGTTCACTTTCGAACCTTTCGAGAAAGTTCTTTGCGATAAAAATTCATTTGATTCGGATTTCTTTAATGAAAGATATGGATTCTGCGGGTTTTGGATCTGCGTCTGCCGAGCAATGACATTCAATTGATCAGCTATAGATTTAACTCTCATAGGTTTCAGGTTGCTCATTTTTTGTAACCTATGATTATTTTTGATTTATTTTATAAAATTCGCGATCTCCGTTCTCACATAAACCCAAATCCGCGATGTTTTTATAACTTTTTGAACGTTATTTTTTGATCTCAATTTTTCTTTTGTGAAGTTTATTTTATCGACGCCACAGTAATATGATCTATATCATCTAACTAGCAAAATTTTTGAAAATATATTTTGCCTCGAAACTTCGTACAACAGAATAAAACACAAGCCTTAACACTGAAGCATATCACTCTTAAAGGTGTTTTTCCTGTATATCTTAGGTCGGTGCTCGGTTAAATCTAAAAATATATTTACTTGCCAAGAATATTAAATAGTTATTCGATTATTGACAAAATCCGTTTTGATGTTATACTTTGAAGAGGAAAATGATAATATTTACAGACACCAATTTGAAGATTACTGTTCGATTCTATTAAATCAATTGATATACTAACTTCTCATCTTACTACATTAAATCTATCATATTATTTACATTATGAATTATGTTTTCATGTATTAGATTTCTAAATATTGACTTTGAGTAAAACAAATATGTAATTATGAAGTAAAATAAAACAATTTAAGTTACAAAGATAATACAAATGGAGCTGATTGCCACAGCTCTACGCCATCAATGGAAACAATTGATATCTTCGGGAATGATCTTGTTCCGCAATCTTTTGGCGTGAATTTAATTGACATCTCGAATTCTTTGTTTTCGAGATTGACGTATTGTTTCTTTGATTGCTCATCAATAGCAAAGAAGTCGTTATCTGACACACTAAGGTAAGAATCAACCTTAAGTCCAGCAACAGGGCTGTGACTAATTGATACTTTGATTTCAGATTCTTCTCCTTTCTTACACTCAGGAATAGTTAAATAGCACTCAATCTCACACGGTGCAAACTGTATTTCTGGAAGATTTGTGTTATAAATGATCATTTCATTAGAATTTGAATCCACTGAAAATGTCAATGAAAGACTTCCAGGAATGCCAGATTTTGCATTACTATTGCATGTAACAAAAGAAGCATGCGAAATTGCTTCGCTTTGTGATAAAGAAATAGGAAGATCTATTGGCATCTGAGAAATAGAAAATCCTTCCTGTGGTATAACTTCGATTTTCTGAATTGTCGCATTTTGGGTTAATGAATACTCGAATATTGTTAAGAATGTATATTGAGTGCCACGGTATATGGACGGGGGTGTCTTGAGTGCAAATGCAGTAAATGATGGACCAAATACTTTGTTAGATATTGTAAAAGGCTCATTAAAATGAATATTCTTTGTTTCAGAATATAATATTTCTTCAGAGAATTTGCACTTCCAATCTAACTGAACTTGGATGTCACACTTGACTTGAGCTATAACAGAAAGCTCAAACGCAACTTCTCCTGTTGGATTTTGTTGAGAGAAGTCGAGTGTATTCTGAGAATTCTCGAATTTTGCATCACCAATGATTGTTGCGTGCAAAGAGACATCTGTTGTACCGCTGGGGAAACCAGAACATTTGGCAGCAATTTTATATGGGAATTTCGTAATTGGGAATGAATTTGAATCCGCAATAAAATGAATATCATCTTTATACGGTAAAACTTCGATAGATGATATTCCATGATTGCTTTTTGCTGTTACAGACACAATCGAATCAAGTAAACATATATGAACAGATTTAATCTTGATTTTGCCTGGTGTCAATGGTGGAATTTCAACAGTGCATTTTGAGAGTGTATTTGGCTTGAGCTCTATCTCTCCAAATACGTCAATATCTGTATCGTTGCCATTCTCGTTTGTTATTGTGAGATCAACTTTTCCGGATTTAATTGGATTACGTAATTTGCTTTTTAGTGTAACGTTGAGTTTAATCGTTTGTGATGGAAGAATTACATCGTGATTGAACCATGCTGCAGCTTCAAATGGAGAAAATGGTGTATCATCCAAAAATACTTGTATATTGTGGAATTGAGTGAGATGTTTTTGCATAACATTCTGTAGATCTAATGGTAGATAGTGCTGATAGTTTGGAGATAAGCAATTAAGCGTTAATTGTAACCATTTTTCGTAATTGCCGTCAATTCTGTTTAAAATTGCGAGAATTCGAGTAATTTGAGCAGATAGTGGATGGAAATTCTTTGTTTTGTACTTTTCTAACTCAATATTAAAGAATTGAATTGCTTCATTAAGCGATGAAACGTTCAATTCCTGAATAATAGGATCAGCACTCGAATAATCTATTTTGGCAAGTTCTTTGTGTATCCTGACAAAGAAATCACTAATATACTGAACGGTATTGTTGGACAAACCTTGTAATCTGACAAATAAAAATTATTTTTTATATTTTACACGTCAATTATTTTAATATTTTAATATTTTAATTTACGTGACAAAATATTTTGACAATGAAGATTTTACATGACAAATAATAGTTTACATGCCAAAATGATGAAATTCAAAAATTTGATACCACAAAATTAAGCTATGCCCAAATATCAAGTAAAACCTGAATGATAAAAAAGTCTAAAAAAATCGGAAAATCTTGTGTATTCGAATTCAACATTAGTTGTAGATATCAAATAACAAAAGACTGAATGTGAATTCGGTGCATTTTTCAAGAAAAAGTGGTTATCTTCTCAAAAAGTTTTTTATCTCCTCAAAAAACAAAAATGTTCTTCCTATTATTTGGAGCCGTTTTAAGCACAGATTATGTAACTCTTCCAATGACTCTATCACCAGATCTCAACACTTCAGGCGTCTATACTGATTTCGCTGATAACATCAATGATGCTGCAATTATCACAGCTAAGGCAACCGCTGCTCCTAACGGTGCTGGAAAGGCCCTTGTCGTTGGATGGGTTATGGTTGTCATTTGCATGGTTATTGGTCTTATTATTGGTATCGTTGCTTCGATTTTTTGCGTCAAACCTCTCGTTTTTAACGAACAAGAAGAAGATAACTTTGATCAAGAAGAATTCGACGACTTATATGCTTAATTTGTTACAGCAAATCAAAATTTCACGGGAAATTAGTTTTTCAATTTACATAATTTTATTATTATCCTTAGGTTATTTTTAAATATTATATTTATTAACAAATTCATATATTAATATACTCAAAACCTTACAAATTACTACTTTTGACTTTAATTTCATATGGTTATAAACATGAAACCAAGATATGAACTTTATCCCAAATAGAATACTAATAACACGTGAACATATGTCTATCTTTTTTCTTATTTTCTTTTGAGCTCAAGATTTGATATTATTTTAAGATATATTTTTGTCGATAGCTGAGTTTAAACTCAGTACTTAAGTACTTGGTCTGAAAACATGAAGGTATTTAAAACTAAACACAAAATTATTTACTAACAAAAGAAGATTTGCGATTATATAAATTAGCAACAGCAATCTGATGAGTCAGACATGTGACTGAAAGGTGGTTGAACTGTTACGTTAGGTCCGAGTAATCTTGCTTCAAGATTGTCTTCAACAAGCTCCACACGGTCTATTCTTGTTGCATCTGGTCCACCAATCAAATTTTCAAGTGGTTGAGTGACAGTTCTGCGAGCTTCATGGAGCATATCTGCCCACTCAAAAGGATCATCAAGATTTGCACCAATTCTTGTCAGAATTCTCTTTAAACTGTTGTACATGAGTGGATAATTCGGTGCATCAGCAAAACCAAGTGAAGATATGTGGCGCCATATCTCAAAAAGCTCAGGAGCGACAGGTGAAATGGTCTGACCAACATCAAAGTTGTCTTTATGGGCTAATATTGTGGCTTTGTCATTGATTCCACGCCATGGAAGATATCCAATGATCAATTCTAACGAAAGATAGAACCAAGAAATTAAATCATCTCTTCTTGACAGATCCTCTCCGAAATGGGCATGGCGAGAGGCATATGCTTTTGTTCCACGAAATCCGACCCTTGATCTTGGCTGTAAATGTTGGCCCGTTTGTGGGTTAACATAAACCCTCGAAAGACCGAAATCAATTAAGCAAAGAGGATGATCTGTTCCTTCTCGTGTAAGGATATTTCCGGGCTTAATATCACGATGAACAATTCCGAAAACGTGTAAAGATTCGATGCATTTAAGTATATGATAAGCGGATCTCACTGATATGGACAAAGAAAGCTTGTGTGATGGCATGCGCTTGATAATATTTGAAAGAGAAGGTCCAAGGAGTTCCATTGAGAAAAACGAAAAATCACGTCCTTGTCCAAAACAGCCTAAGCGAGGGAAATGCGGTGAAGACTGTATTTGCGCAAGTATCTGGAACTCAAATGCAAGGGTTTTCTTGGTGGCAGAATTTTGCTCAGTTTTAAGTGCCCAAAGAATGCCTGTCCTTTCGTCTATGGCGGAGTAAATTTCTCCGAAGGCGCCGTGGCCAATCTTGTTGCCAATAATATACGAAAGAATTCTGGATCCTTGTTTCATCGTAATTTTATAAAAAAAATATTTTTTTGCTGAGTAATTTATTTTTTGTACAAACGTTGCCATTGGTCACCCCATGAACAATATTAACAGGGAAATCGACTTCTTTTCAGGAATCATATCTTAAAATTTCACAAATATTCGTCTCCCCCTGTAATACTTTGCTTTATATCTATACTAATCGAGGTTATTTCATTCTACTGTGCAACTTAGCTACAACTCATATTTTTAATTATTTATAATATCCATTATAAAATCAGCTGTTAAGCTTCATGATATAACTATACTATGCCAAGCGGAAAATGGTCACCAATTTTTTAATAGATATATAAAAATATCAAATGGAGAATTTAAAAATTCATATTGAAGACATACCATCTATGTTGGATGATTAAAGTTCATTAGCTTAATATGTACTATACATCAAACAATAATCATTATCAATATTTGATTTTGAATTTGCTCTATATAACATATGAGTATTTTAAATACAATAGATATAATTAACTAGACTATTGGTGCTTGTGTGGATCCCCTGAGCCTGATTATGAGTTTTATCAAAAAGAGATTTTGAATGTCGATATTTTTACAGCATAAATAGAATAAATCGGTCTTCCATCAGATGACATCTATATTTCAACCATGAAAGCCATATGTCAAAATAAAAGTTGAAAATTTTAAGATAATATTAAAGATGTTGGAGAACCCTCCCCACCTAAAATGGCCCCCTGGTCGGGAATTTTTTTTGCCGTTATCTATAAGGTTTCCTGTCATTTTTCTTAATTTGTTTTTGCTTTTTTCACAAATCTTAAAATTTTGCCCATTTTTGAACGACAATTATAGATTTTATCGCTGTACAATGATTTTAGTATACATTCTTAATCTAAATGATACACTTTTATTATCAAATTCTCAAAAATGAGTATGATTTATAAAATCTTAGATTTTATGATAGGCGATCGCCTTCAAAACACGAAAAATACGGTAAAAAAGGGTATTTTTAGGCCAAATTTTCAAAATCGCGACTGAAATCAGGGGTGGGGGTATTTTTGAGGCTTTTTAATGCTGTCAACAATATTCCGCTTTGATTTTAAATGCATTTGGACTCTTTTTGAGCTCAAAAAAACCAATATTCAAAAAAAACTAACATTTTATTGTGAATATATGCTCCATTATCTATACTGTAGTAATGTATAGATAATACAATACAGAAATATTGCATTTTTTATATTAATTATCGCATATTATAAAAATGTCGATATAAGAATATGGAGAAGCAATCAAGTTGTAAGGTGGTGTGTATAATGAAAACATCTTAGCATAAATCGACCTTTCTTTACATATTTCATACATCACTACAATAATGAGACTCAGTTGTTTTGCTGTATGATTGCGAAGGAGTATTTATGCAGATAATTTGGTTTTTAAATGCTGAACTTCATCCGTTTAGAAATACGAGATTTATATGAAAACAATGTCTTCATCCAATAGAACTAACATTAATTAAATATTGTGAAAAATATGAGATAAATAACATGTATTTGTACTAGAATATCTTTTTTCCTGCATTTTAAATACAGATGGAAATCATAAGACCATCTAATTCAGATAAAAAAAGTAGTTTGTAAAAATTTCGGCAAAAAAGCGGAGTTTCGTCATATTTTGATACGAATTTTAGTAGGGATTGTATAAGATGGTCTAGCAAACAAACAACAGATGCACAAAAACACTAAGATTTGAAAATTCGGGAGATAATCTGAGAAGTTTTGGGTTCAAATCCAGAACAGATTCTTGCTGAATGTTTCTCTCATGTGCCCTATTGTACAGTGTGCTAATGAAGGCGTAGTACGAACGCGTTCATTAAATATAACAAGTCCCTTTATTATTGAGTCAGCCCCTAACAAAGGCACCCCAAAACCGACATCCTTAATAATATGATTTAACTTAAAATGCAGTATATGAAAACAAACTTTTATAAAATGTAAAATACGTTTTTCAATTTTTTTGCTAAAATTGCTTCTGAGGTAAAAGAATCGATTGTAAAGTCGCAAATGTCCAAAAAAGAGTTACTAAAGAAGAACGATTCCTCGGTTCACGGATGGAGGTACCGATTGGAAACTCGTGATGGTGAAATTTTAGAGGGAAGCGTTCCTTTATACGATCCTTATAATCATAAGCATTTAGAATTCGAATATAAGTCTAAATATAACAAACTTACCTCGAAGTCGGAAACAAAGAACTCTCCAAACTCAAATACAAAACCAAATAAGCACAAATATCCTAAAATGACTGCGAAAGAAACAAATGTTCACGAAAATTACACCAATCCTCAGGATCCACACGCAGGATTGTATGCGAGCCGCTATATGACTCCAGGACAGACACCTGTGATTTCTGAATCAACTTCGATATTGGACTCTACATTCATGTCACGGACAATGTCTCCGAATCATAAAACTAATGATATGAAAGATGACGAATTATACAATTATAGAAATAAGCCAAGATCAAATTCATTAAGCAAAAAGCCATATTCCACTGGATTACGACCCAATGAGATGCCTCCTGGCAATTTCAATGATTTTTTAGATTATTTAAACGCAAATCGACATTATAGAGATGATCAAAACGAAAATGAAAACATTGACGACAAATCAATATCAAATTCGCAAGTAGATTCAGACAATAATGATAAATCACAAAATGCAAAGCAAGAAAGCTTAAGAAGAAGAAAACACCACCATCGATCACAAAAACAGGACAGTAATGCTTCAGATAGAGATAATGAAGCTACAGAAACTGATAACGTTAAACATAAATCCCTTCCGAAAGATTATAATTTTATATCGACACCAAATCCAAATGGACAACAACAGACACGATCGTCGCCAATAGATATAGCCATGATATCGGAAATTGCTACCAATGCTGCTGTCAACGCGTTAAATAAAATACTTGATATTCCAGGAATGAGAAAAAACGCAAATACACAACAGGAAACAACGAATGCTACGCTGGTTGACAAAATTGTCTACACATCACAGAATTTTGAAATGTCATTAGATAATCAATCAGAACAACAGAAACCATCAATAATTTCACCATTTAATCCAGAAACAAAGAATATTGCTGAGCAAGCGAATACAAATTCTAAAGAAAACTCAAAGATGTCGAACAAATCTATAAAAAGCAAACCAAATTCGCAAGAAAATTCACTAATGATGAACGAAAACAAACAAATCTCACATATCTCGAACGACAGCAATCCAAACTCAAGAGATTGTTCTCCTATTTCAAAAGGAAGTCGTCATCCATCAGAGCACAACTCAATCATATTTTCTCCAAGCAAACACAATTCAAGAAGTGTTTCTCTTTCAAATAAATCAAATTCCAATCTAAACTCTGTTATCTTTGGCGACATTAAATCAAAAGAGAACTCTTTGGTAATGAATGAAGACAAGAAGAGCTCAAAAAACAATTCAGAGATTGCTAAAGAATCAGATAAAAGCAAAGTTAAATCACAGCAAAATTCTTCAATTATCAACGAAAATTCTTCGAAGCAAAATTCATCAATAATGTCACCAGTAAAGCGCAGATCACGCGAAAGTTCGCCATATTCCAAATCCCAAAACAATTCAAGCAATCACGAAAAAGATCTCAAACTTCCAGATGATGAAAAATCCAAACATTCAATAATCGAAAATGATGAAAAATCAAAGCATTCTCAGATCATTGATGAGAATTCTCACATCAAAGCAGATGCAAAAAGTAATAATTCACAGATCAAAGAAGACGAAGATGATAAAAATTCGCAAATCAAGAATGATCAAAACTCACAATTTCAAGACAAAGATTTGCAAGTACAGACAGATGAAAAAGCACAAAATTCTCAAATAAAAGATGCCGAAAAAGGTAAAAACTCTCAAATACAGATTGATGAACAAGTGCAAATACAAGAGAAGCTTCTTGATGAAATAGAGAAGAAAGAAGCACAAATTCAGAGCTCTCCATCGCCTAAAATAAAGAGAAGAAGATCCCCTGAAAAAGCAAATCGTGTAATTTCATCAAACATCGAAACAGAAATGATCTTCGATCAAAGGCCAGAAAGCTCAATAAACTTGGATGAAATCAAGAACGAAACACAGTCAAATGATAAAGATACCACCGAGAAAGAAAGTGCAAATAAAATCGAAGCAAAAGATTCAAGCAGATCTCACAAGAGTCATAAAAGTGATAAATCTGGTAAACACAAAAGCGATAAAGGAAAACACAAGTCTGGAAAGTATCATTCGCACAAAGAGAAAGATAAATTGAAGAAAGGAAAGAGCAAAGATTCTTCATCGAGATTAAAATCAAAAATCAAAAAAGTTCCAAAAATACCAAAAGCACTTCCAATTCAAACGAAGGACTCTTCTAATTTCGAAGAATATGCTTCTGGAGAAGGAGATTCGAATGTTGAGGACTTCAAGCATAATAGTCCAACCGCAGAACAAAACGAAATCAAAAATGAAGAACCAGAAAAATCTCCTGAACAAAACTATCCAGAACAAGGTCAAAATCCGGAAACGAAACAAGAAGAAACAAAGAGATCAGATTCACCAAAGCGTCGTCATCGCCACCATCGCAGTCAGAGTCCTTCGAAGACCGAGAAACAAGATTGGGATGAGAAAGAAGGAACATTAAATGACGGACAAAAGAATGAAGTCATCAATCATCCAAAACCAGAAGAATTACAGAGATCTCAATCACAACAGATCTTTATGCAGAAGAACCAAAGCTACACTGACATTCCAAATCGTTTCTTATCGGATATACCAGAGGACGCTCATTCCATCAAAAACACAAATCGCCCTCCACCAATCGAAACACAAAATGATAGATTCTCTCAGTCGATGCACACAGCGCGACTTCCTTCTATCATGTTTGCACAGCCCCGCCTTCAGACACACGCAATGACTGCGAGATTCTCTAAAAGCATGCAAGTTCATGGAGTGCTGCCAACATATAATGTCTCTTTCTGTCAACCTCCATCGATGTATAAATACAACAAAGAGCGAACAAAACTCACAATGCCCGAAGAAGAACTGCGTTCGATGTATCTATGCCACGAAGGCGTTGAAGATGATGGTCCAAGCATTGCTGGTTTCCAAGGTGATGAAAAACGCCAAGATGAAATGTTCCTTGAGATGCGTCAACAGATGCCACAAGAACTCACTGAGAAGCAGCTTTCTTTCTCTTCTCTTTCAAAAGTTGCTCACGTCACAACACTTCTTGATAAGTCAATAATGCCTCCGAAGCGTCCTAAATCGCTTTTATCAAGATCGCATTCACAATTCGAATCTATCTTCATTAACAGAGAATACAGAGAGATAGAATAGATTATTTTATTATTGTTTTTATATTTATAAATGTTTTATTAGTCGTTGTAATCAAATATAATGAATTTTGACATTTTTTTAAAAAAATCAAAAATAAATGAAATGAGATTGATCAATTCAATATTGAAATATATGATTTTTTTTTTTAAAAAAAATAAATAATAGGATATTGTGTATAGTGGCTGTTGTATATTATAAATCTATATTTAATCGAAACAAAATGCATAAAAAATTAAATCATTGAAAACATTCCAAATAATTCGAAATTCGTGTTATCTTGAGCGATTTTAATTGGTGATAAGCCAATTTTGTTTTGGATTTGAACTGCTTGTTTAAGTTGTTCTTTATTTGGATAATGTTCGAGAATGAATTTGAAGAGTTTGTTGTTGTTTATTCTTGAAATAAAATGAAGAGGAGTGTCTCCATCATTATTTTGATTATCTATTGAAGCATTATTCAATATCAGAATATTTACGATAGATTCATTAGAGTTCTTGCAGGCAATGTGTAAAGCAGTCTGATTGTCCTTGGATTTGATGTTGACATCGCATTCGTTTGTAATCAAAAATCTCACGAGTCCAATGCAATTAATTTGTGCTGCATAATGCAATGGTGAAGAACCAGATTCATCTAATTTGTTGATAGATGATTCATCCAATGAATAAGCGAACGTAGCTGCAGAATAACATCTGTTTTTAATGCACTGAGTGAGAGAAAGAGAATAAATTTGATTAAGAAGTCTTCCACGTCTATATTTGAGAATTAAATCGATTAATGATGAATTTAAGTGAGATTCTAAGCGTAATTTTTGAATAATTGAATAATTTCCACCTATTACTGCACATTCGTAAACATTATCTGTAATTTTGCACTTTAATTGAATCAATTTGTCGAAACATTTTTCTGCACCAAAAATTGCAGCTGTTGAGAGCAAATTCATCAATTTATGTGGTTTTGTGGGTTCAAATTTGCACCAATCAACAACAATAGAATCGATATTTTTATCTTTGATATAATTTAAGATATTTTCGACGTGATCATACTTAATTGCAAATCCCAATGAGTCAAATCGGAATCCCATCTCGAAATCAGCTTCATAATCGTTGTAATTATCGAGTAAATCAAATTCTGGTGCAAAAATAACGAAATCATCCTGTGGTATTTTGTCGGAGATCTTATTGAATGTTATTGCACCACATATCAAAAGTTTACGAAGAAATACGTATTGTTGAGAATTGATCAAATTATCGATCAAAAATGGAACAAAATATTTGTAATTATCGTTTGTTGACATGTTATATATCAATGAGGCGTAAATGTCTAACGAATTTGGTCGAATTTGACTGATAAATGAAAATTCTTCAGCTAAAAATCGCTGCTCGTCCTCTGTAAAGCTCAGAGACATGATCCACAGCGTCAGTTTTGATGAATTTTCTTTCGTGACTTCAGTGATGTAATCTTGTAATTGGACTAAATCAGCAAGTCGCGACATTTAAAAAGATGAAAATTAACGAACAAAAATTTTGATTCTTAAATTCATTTTCACAAACATTCGGTCGTTATTCTTACTATTTTCATATAGAAAAACTCCTTCTTAATCTATATTCATAATGCTGCTTCTTGCATTTTTTTCTTTGCTATGAATTTTGAAATTTTATTACATCTAGAATCATTATATTTATTAAAACACAAATTTTAACAAGAAACATTGCACAGTCATAGCATTAAATACAATACATCAGTGCTATAGGGAACATACAGAATTCGACTTTTATAGTTATATTAATGTTATCGTTTTTGGACTAGTATCCCACTGTCCAATTAATTGGATTGTTAATAAACGTATGATAGCGAGAACCAGCAGGGTCAGTTCTAGTGCTGAATTTATGGAAGTGTGGAGGCATATTTTCGGCTGATATATGGAAGCTACCACCCTGGATACCATAATGAGGAGCATTATCGTGGGAAACACAGAAGAGGAATCTATCTTCTATCCTCTGCCACTCACCAAATCCAAACAACTGTTTAGGGCCAGTATCCGGAGCTTGGGATATATAGATAGACCCAACAAGATAGCATCTTTCAAGCGTTGCATACACTTCTGTAATTAAATTATTTGCAAGTTGTGGTAATGCATTATTTAGATATTCGATTGAGAATATATCTTGATTGTTATTTTTGTACAAAGACATTGGAATTTCGAGACTCAAATCAGCAGTGCTCGAGAACTTTTTGATTCTTCTTGATCGAGGACTCAAAATGCTGTCTGTTGTACTCGATATATTTTGCGAAAATTTATCAGACGTGAAATCAAAGAATGATGATTCAAGCGACATATTGATAATAGAAAGCTTCGAATTTGATGAACTGCATGATCCTTCTTTTGAACTTGGCTGCGAATTTATTGCTGATTTCATTCTTGAATTCTTTGAAGATCTCATTTTAGCGTTCAATCTTGAATTTGATTCTGAATTAATTTTCGAGTTTGATGCTGTGTTCAGTCTTGAGTTTGATGTTGAGTTTAATCGTGAGTTCGCTGTTGATGTTGATGCTGAATTTATTGCGTTTAAATTCGATACTGATTGTGATGTTGTATATTAAGAAACTTTTGCACTGTGACGTCTTCGAACTTGCATATTCATGCCTCTCATTGATTAGCTTCTAACAATATTTTCTTCGCCAACTAATCAAGATAATTTTCCTCTTGCGTGAGAATTTTTTCCTGATTCTGTTTGTGGAGGAACAGCCAAAGAAAGAGATGATTCCTTTGAGTTTGTTCGCTTTGATTTTGATCTGTGTGTCTTTTCTGGTTCCATTTCATTGATTAATTTCACTAGTTTGATTTCAATTTGATATTTCTTCTTTGGTCTTCTGATTATTTTTTCTTCTTCTTGACAGAAGATATTATCCAATTCCAAATCCTCTTCTTCTTCAACAACTATTTCGACAGATTTATCATTAATAACAAGCTTCCGTCTTGCCATTCTCTTATTTATTTTATCAATCTTCTTCTCTGCTTCTTCTCCTCCGTTTAAAATTTCATCAATAGATTTCATCTTTCTCTGTTTTTTGTTTGTTGGACTAATCATCGTCATCGCGTTATTTTGTTCATTGTTGTGGTTGTTTTGTGATTTAGCGACATCTCCATCAGCAATAATATCATTAACACCAGTTGTTGATGCAGCATTTGTGAAATTCAACATTTCTGCAATTATTGTTGCTTTCGTTGCTTCATCATAAACAATTTTTGGCTGCTATTTATGTTTTTCTATTTGTTCTTCTTCCTTTATTTTAGCTTCTGATGCTTCGTGTTCGAGATTTCTTAAACTCTTCAAACTTTTATATGTATTCATAAATGATTCATTATTGCAATCGTCTTCTTTGAGTTCATTTGCATTATCGATTTCATTAAATTTGTCTTCATGATTTTTGCTGTCGCATATTTTCTCACCAGGGATCAACATAATCTCGCAATCTGTTCCAACTAATAAATCAAGGTTTCGTGAAATAAATTCACATGAATAAATTGGTGTCGGAAGATTAATTGTTGTAATAACTGTGTTTTGATAATTCCATATGTTGATTGAATGATCCAAAGAACACGAAACCCAAACGTTGAATGAGAATCCGAAGTTTGTGACTTCCATTGAATGAGGGAACATTACATCATCACACGAAGGCAAAATCAAGTTTCCTGTATTATCAATGTTCACCCATGAAATTTGTCCTGTTTCATATATCCGATATAAATTGTGTCATCAAACAAAGCAGTGACATTTGAAGCTTTGATTTGTTTGTTGCAACAAATGGATCCTCTATTGACATCAAAAGAAACAAATTGGTTTTCATAAATGATTACCAATAAATTCGTGTGAAAGTGATAATAAAAATTTAAAATTCTTCCTTTCGAAGGGAAAAATCTAATTTTCTGTTCGAATGTGAAATAATCAATTAAAATCATCATTGCTCTTTGATAACAGACACAGACACCATTCATCTTTGGAGTTTGCATAACAAATTGATTTTGCGTTAATCTTTTTCTCCCTTTTGAAAAAAGATTAATGTTCCATCTTCAAGAATAACAAACAACTGATCGATTGCTATCATCTCAGTTAACTCAACAATATCAAGTGTATAACTATTCTCGCTTGCTATGTAGTGATAATCTAAAATCATTCCTCTAAGGTAAAATGAATAAACGGGAAGACTCAATGAGTTTGGACTTAATGCTGAAACAAGAGTTCCATCTTTCGGTGAATATAAGTTAATAAAAGAATTCGATGACGTGATCATAACGCGTGTTGAGTTAAATGGCCTATAGCACCTTTTGATAATTGGAGATGCAGGTAAATTAAAGGCAAACGTTGTACATGGAACATTAATAGAAACAATAATCAATTCTAATTCATATGTTATCGCAAGTTTGATGCTATCATTATTTCTAAACAGAATTAAATGAGTTGGAGGCTTCTGAGTGATATAGCATGGAAAAGAACGCTCTGTGAGAATATTACACAGCGATAGAGATCCATTAAAATCGAGATAAATTATGTTTTGAAAATCAATAAAAAATATCTATTGAATCGCATAATCCGATGTTAGAATCCTTCTTTCTAATTGCGCATTGTTCCTCCAAATACACAATCCATTCTCTGGATCTGATGTTGCAATCTTAATTTTATATCTATCGCTGCCATCCAAGTTTTTCTTTTTTTGATTTTCTCTTTATTATCGCGCTAAAATCCTTGAATCATTAAAATCACTTGATAATAGTTTGCACGGGAACAAGGCGATTGGATCTAGTTTGTTTCCATCCATATCGAATGGACAAAGGCTGTGATCTGTCGGTAATATCAACCATTCATTCTCGTAATCAAAAAATGGAAGATTTTTTACTGAAACATGAATGTTCGTTGCAAATGATGCCTTAAAAGCTATTGACATTTCAGGAGGAGTTGATGCTCTTGTGTTGATCCATTTTGTAGAGTTTAATTTAAATACTTTTATGCCAAATCCAATAGTGATTAGTAAGTGTGATTTTGGTGAATAAATTATATGATAAACGATACTTTGTTCGATATCTGTCTCAGGCAATACAAATTTTTTAGGATCTGGTACATAAATTTCAAATCCGAATATTATCGATGAATTTTGTTTGAAAACTATCAATACGTCGATGCCAGGTATGATTACACTTGCTAAGCATTTGAATGGATATGTTTTTATAATCTCTTTGCTGTTAAATCTATAAATTGCTCGCGAAGTTGTCGCAATGTATTGCTCATTTTGTATTCTGTGGACGGAATAAGTCTTTATACGTCCAATATTTGGTGTGAAATCATTCAAAATGCCAAATTGGACGTTGGCCCTTTCCATCTAAAAAAAACGGATATCAAAGATAAAAATTGTTACATTTCAATAAAAAATTTACATAGAGGTCATTATCTTTAATCAATCAATAAACATCTTTCTAGGCTATCATATAGCAAACGATGAGAAGCTAATAATTTTATATCAAATTTTCAATTTAATATATATCCCAAACTCTTTAATATTCTCTTATATAACATGAACCTAACAGAAACCTTTAACAATTACTTGTCTTATAATCATTTGAAAATCGAAAATCAAATATCACCTTTAATTTTTATAAGCATGTTATGCGAAACATCACTTCAGTGGAAACTCTTTATAGTCTCCATATTTCTTCTCAGATATATTTTTCAATTACAAAAACATCTTTTTAAAGTCCAAACGGACTAGAACCTATCAGTTCTTATTCTCAAATAACTAAATTTAGCTATTTCATGGCAATCATTTGAGTTATAAAAAATATGTAAAATATTTTGTGAATTGGAAAAATAATTATGTTTCTGTTTGAGCGGAAACAAGGAATTTCAGTAATGTATTATTTCAAAATTTATCAAAACTGATATCGAATATGATATTTGTATCAAGCATAAATAATTTACTCAGCCTTCTTATCAAGAACGATAACTTCGAGGGACTCTGGGATGGAGTTCTGGACGAGCTCGACAAACTTTGGCTTAACGGAAAGTGTGTAGAGATACTTTGTTGTGCGGAGTTTGAACTTGGTGTTGTCATCGTTGACTTTCTTGACCTTGACCCACTTAGCGTCGGAGCGGGCGGCGAGGGCAAGAAACTCCTTTGGTGTGGTGACCTGTTTTGGCATTGAGCTAAAGGCCGGCCAATCCAAGTTTACAACAACCGTTTCGAAATATGCATTTTGCTTCTTTTGATGATTTTCATATTTTATAGTTTATGTATTGTTTAGTTTTATAATCATTTTGACTTTTTATTTTGTTGAAATTTGTTTAACTATTTTTGTTTCTTTTATTGAATTTTGAATTCTACATCTTATGTACTATTTAATTCTATAATTGTTTTGATTTTTTATTTTTGCTACCTTTTCAGATATTTGAATTATATGAACTATGTACACTCATTTATACAATCAAGCTCTAGTTTACATGTCAATTGACAAATGTTGGAAAATTTAAAAAGTGATATAATGGAAGTTGTTGAGCCAAAAAATCCTCAAATTGGTCTTCATTACTTTCATCTGAACTATGACAATCAATATAGAGATGATCCGTACTTCTCCTCAGCAATTTATAACATACTCAACAGATATTCGAAAAAAATTCCCTGCGATATTAGTGAACCATTGAAGCCATTTCAAGCCTTACGTTCCAAATACAAAAATATTGATAATGTATTTATAGAAATTACTAAAAAACAAAGATTTGATAAACCTGATTTTGAAAATAATCATGATCAATTAATTGCAATCACGAAATCAATATATCTCAATGGAAGTAATTGGCAATCTGTATCAAATGATCTTTTCAAAAGTAATCAATATGAAAAAGAATGTAAAGATTTTTGGAATAACGATAATAGGCCTATATACGATATAGATGAAATTGTTGGACCTGGAGCTCTCTTATATTACTTATCAACTATTTCCGAAGCAAAACTTCGAAATGATATTCAACATGGAAAAATCGATCTTTCCAGGATTTATAAATCATATAACGTAACACAAAACGTGCTGAATATAGAATCTTTCCCTTTAAGTATGGCGTGTCAGTTCTATTATGAAAAATCTATCAAGATACTTATAAATTGTGGCGCTGATATTAACCGCATAGATGGAGAAGGATACAGAAATAATGCATTATCATATGCCATTAAAGGATACAGAAAAAAGGCAGCACTATTTTTACTTCATAATGGATCTAAAATTATATATAATGAGACATTGAAGAATGTATTCTTTCCTACAGGCAAAGTTTTTTCAGGTGACGCGATTGATACAAAAATTATATTTTATATGTTATTAACTTATGGTAATATAGATGAACTTAGGAAATTACTATTCTCAAAAAGAACTGAAAATGAGTACACGAAAGCATTGAAAGAAGTAGATGACATCAAAACAATGTGTTGCTATTATATTAAGGAAAATTGCATGATTTCTTATGACATGTCAGCCTTCGATAAAGTTGCCGGGAAAATAGATCAATTACTAGAACGAATGGTTTCATCAGAACAATCTATACAAGAAGATTTATTTAAAGAGTTCCAACAAGCAACAGTAGAATTCTCAGAAGAGAAAGAAAAATATATGACCTGGTGTGATAATTATTTCAAGCTTAATAAATTAACAGATTCATTTGAGATGGCGCATAAATATATAGAAAACAAAGATCAACGTGATAAGTATTTCGATGAAATTATAGAAAATTCAATGATGGATCCAGTAATTATATCAGTATTGTATTTATGCAAAGAGAATCGTGAAGCCCATGCAAAGCAATTCTTAGAAGATGCAAAACAGTTGTTTGTAGAGAATAAGCCCAGAGATGAAAAACTTTATATCACAACGAATGAAAATGTTGAACTTGTCAATCGTATATTCCGAAATTATGAAGCGCAAATCATTCAGGAACAAAATGACTATCGCAACAAGTGTTTAGAATCTTTTGCTGACTTGATCTGCGGTGAAGATTCTAAAGTTCCTATTTATGGTTCAAAAATAATCGAAAGCTTGATTTGCTTCAAAACATATGTTATGAGTCTCGGATTTAAAGTAATGAGACTTTTATCTGTTGATCAATGTTTGAACAAAATATTGATCAATATTGAGCATATCGATGAACTTAAATCATCAATCGAAGAAATTAAAGAACGTACAATACTGTGCCATAAATGTCAACAAAATCGGCCTCTGTATGCTTGCCCACACTGCGGAATGCTTCTAACATGTGAAGAATGCGGTCCAATTGACGAGTCATGTCCGGTTTGCAAGAAATCAATCAAAGATCATGTTGTACTTAGATGCAAGATCAACAGGCACTAATAAATGAGATATATGCCTTCAAAAACTTTATTTTTGATTAATTTTGTTTGTTTTTATACTATTAATCTTTCAAAAAATGACTTGTAAACTGATGACACTGTCAAAAAAAAAAATTAAAACGTGCGTAAAATCAAGGTAAATAAAAGTTTATACAATCCAAAATTATCAATTATTAAACTATATAAGGAGGTAAATGATATTATGTGTTAAAAAACAGGTGACAGAAGATGAATATATAAAGTTATTTCCACATAATGTAAATATTGTCACTTTTCAAAAATAAAATTTCAAATGAATATTGGGGATTTATCACCAGATTCAATTTCGAAATTCATAAATGATGGAGGAGATATAGATGCGAAAGTAGTTCATTATTTCATCATGACGAGGTTTTTCATTATATATTGAATTTCTTGCTATAAAATGCATTAAGGAAGGTAGAACTGAATCATTTAAATTACTGTTAGATTCCGGGTGCTCGATAGAAGGGTTGATTCATGAAGCGATTAGAAGTGATAAACCTAAAATTTTTAATATTCTTTTGAAAAATGGTGTTGATATAAACGAACAAGACGCAGAAGGATGCACACCCGTCCATTTGGCAACGAAATTGAACAGATATTACTATATATTCGAGTTAATAGAAAAAGAAGCTGATATATCATGCACAGATTTTCAAGGATATTCGCCTTTATACCAAGCAGTTAAAAACAGATTTCTCGACATCGCTGAATTACTACTTTTAAATCACGCACCGTCGAACGCATTAGAATTTGAAAAAACGCCTCTATACATAGCCATTGAACAGAACGATATGAAAATGGTATACTTACTTCTAACATACGGAGCTTGTTCATCACGTGAGAATGAAGCTCACGAATCATATCTTTCAATGGCAATTAAAGTTCAGAATCCAGAAATTTTTAAGATTTTAATTTGTGTTGGTGCATCAGCCTCCAACATCAACACAACAACACTCAATGAACCATACGACAAAATTTATTCAGATTATTACGAAGCACCTGATTCTCAAAACTCCGCTTCCCAAGATTTCGAGCGTACAATGAGTATTCTTAAGGAAGACTTCGTGCAGATGGATCAGAAACTTCATATCGCTATAGAAAAATCTGTTAGTATTGATTTCCACCGAAGTTTACTTTCTCCAACCATTAACAACCAAAATGCAATGATTTCTACTCTTACTCGTTTCATTAAACGCGTAGACACTCACGCTAAAATGCTTTTCCGCAAGAGGGTTTTCTTAATTAACTCTCAGATGGAGAGTTTTGCGTATTTAGAAGGCGTCCACATCGGCAAATCTCTTGAACCAGATGAAGTCGAGTGGAAGAGCATGTTGATCAACTTAAAGAAAACATTTGCAGAAAATCCACATCTTAACACAGATACTTCATTAACTAACCAACTCGAAACATTAATACGGAGTGAAGGACAGACAATACAGGATATTATTCACATAACAAAGCGCTTAAACAAAGAAACTTTAAGAAAAGACAGATCACAGTTAAACTTCTGCAACTTAATACTTAACAGACTGCTTGAATTGATAAGAGATTTCACAAACTCATTTAACGAATTCAAGCCTGTTATTAGACAAACAATAACTAACGGAATAGATACTCTCGAATCTTTCATCAACACTCTGAACAGCGTGAGACAACTGAACTATAATGTTGTCTCAGTTGACCCTGAAGCGGAGAAAGAAGTGAAATTAGATGAAGTTCTTCTTCTTCAACATGAGAAAATGCAGACTGATGCATCATATCTGCTTTATCAGCTTCAGCAGTTCGATGAAATTGCCAAATTGACGTATCAATGTATAAGAATGTGTATTCAATAAAAATATTCTATTTGAAACAGCAATTTTTTACTCAAATGATGCACAACAGTAACATGTTTTGCGTAAATTTTTGTTTTATCTTAGGTCTTGTTGAGTCTGGGTAAAAGTCATTTTGATTTAACGGTAATACTAAACGATTATCAATAATTAGAGTTAAGAAAATTAATCAAGTTGTAAAGGTGAAGTGATTGGTGTGGTCGAAAGCTCACTTGATATGAGATGTGAAAATAAAAAATTAAACTTGTTTCGAAATGAAAGATTTTGCGGATATGTTAACAGAGGAGGTCTGCAAGTGCTTCAAAAAGCTATAATTGGACCCAGATAGCAGCGTTTTATCTGCAAAAAGAAATACCGAAATTTGGGCATTCGGTTTTTGTAAACATCTCATTATATATAAATGGAAGTCGATGATACGTGGGACTCGCAGTTAGTCGAGACATCGTCGTTTGACAGCCAGTTCGAAAACGAAGAACCACTTAAAAAATACTGGAACAGATTGTTTGGCCTCTTCATTTCAGTCACAGTCGGTATATACGCTGGCCTCATGTGCAGGACCATGCAGGAAGCTTGGATCTATGCTGCACTTTTCTGCGGTGAATCTCTTGTTTGCGCTTGCGTTGCGGGTATCATTAAGACCTATTCATTCAAACGTTCAATCACAGCCTTTGCTGTTTACTATTTGATTTCAGCAATTGTTACTCCAATTACGACCTGGTTATCATTCCAGTTCTCTTAAAGTTTTTTTTTACATTTTGAATATTAAAATATTAAATCGTTTTTTTATAAAACCATTTTTCAAAAATTTGATCCAATGGCCCTTAAAGCACTGATTCTTACTTTCCTTTTCTTGTAAAGACTATATTATTAGAAAATGGTCGCATGCTATTCGGAACGTTTTGATGCAAAATTTAGATGTTTGATGGTATGTACAATGTATTTTTAGTGTTTAAAATAACATTAATGATTATGGCACGTAAACTAATAAATTTTGTCAAGTAAATCGAACAACTATAAATGAAAGGACTCAGAGATTTGATCGATTTTACTCCGATTGCAGAGAACATCGGTAAATCATTTATAATTGGTTACGGTGCAGGCGCTGCATGCGGAGCTATTGTTGGATTCACACGCAATCACGATAACTTGCCATTAGTTACACTCAATGATGCATTAAATTGCGGAGAAAGATACTCTAGCGACTTCGGTTACACTTTTGGTATGACTGCTGGCCTTCACACACTCACTAGACAATTATCGCAGAAATTAAATCCAATTCAGCAGCATGCTATCGCTGGTGGTGTTGCTGGTACATTTGTTGGCTCAAATTGGGGCGTCAAGGGCGCCGTTAGTGGATGCGTTGTTGGTGCAGCTGTTGGTGCTGGATATGGCTATGCATCAACTAAGGGACATCTTGACTTTTTGCTATTTAAATAGATTCTATTCATATTAAAATCAGTTCAATAGAGAAATATTCTTTTTCATCAATAAAATATTATATTATATTTGATATTAAAACTTTAATCACCAACAAATATGCGATTTTAACCTTGTTATGGTTTAAAGTAGTGAGATAAAAGTTAAATGGATAATTAAGAAAATAAATTTTAGTAAAAAAAAAGAAATTTAGTTATTATAATATATGTATGGTTTCTTTAGAAGCCGCAAACTGATGGGCGGACCTTGGAGAAGACCTTCTTAGCCTGAGCTGTTGGGGCACGGATTGACTGCTTGAGAATTGGGAACTTGATGCCCTCGTGAGTGAACTGAGAAATGTGTTTATTTCTGACATCTTTTGTGGCAACCTCGGCAACCTTGATGATTGCGATGTTGTCAGCTGTGACGTCGTGTGTGCCAGCCATCTCTGCTAAGATCTTAACGACAGCGCCCTCTGTTGTTGTGTCGCGGTATTCTTTGTAAAGGTTGTGGTGATTGCGTGTTGAGCGATATGAGAGCCAGATACCGTAGTTCTTAACGCGTGTTGGCTCTGGTTCGATGACATGCTTGATGGTGAGGATCTCACCGTGAGCCTTCTTCAGGCGGGCGATGCGATGAGCGAGTGTCCAGAATTTAGATTTAGCGCAGACCTCGTCCTTAGCGAAGACCTGAACGCGGACAGCTGGTGGGTTGGCAATTTCCTTTGTTGGGAGTGGACGGCCAATAACAAGATATTGCTTGAGAGACATCAGCAAAAAAGGACCGACCATAACCGTATCGAACAATTTTTCCGTTTTCTCTTTTTGACTTGGGAAACACGATCTATTTCAAGTATATATCTTATTTTACTGTCTAAAAATTGAAAATTCTCTATTTGTCAAATTGATTTTGAAAAAAAAAATATTTTTGAAAAATTTCATTATTTTTCGACTATCCTATTGACTCTCTATCAAAATTACATATTAATCCTTCAAAACGACAATTGTCTATTATAGACATTTGAAAACCTTAAAATCAAGGACTCATATTTTATAGGGATACTCCATAAGCTCTAGGAATGCTATGTTTAAGAGGATCTGTCTTGAAACCTATATTTTTAAATTCGAAATTTTTATATCTCAAAATTATCCCTGTGTTTTGGCTTTATATTATACATACAGTTAGTGTTGCCATTCTAATGGTTACTAACAAATTTTCTAAGAGTCACTTCAGAGGGTTTTTGAGATCCAGTTACTATCTTCATGTTTTACTATGATTTATGTATATTTATAGAAATCTATGTGATATGTGCTCATAGTTTGGTTCATTTGCATATATCAAAGTATCAATTTCTTACGTTAAGATCTCATTCAAATTATTCTCTTGCTTTGGTTATACCTACGCTCTCCTATGATTGATTTAGGAAACAACTTCAAGCAATTATAATGATTCAACCTTAATTTAGAAATCTTCAACATTGAAGCTCGATAATATTTAGTAATCATGCTCATCCATATTCTCATTTATCTGCTCCTTTAGATTTTAGATATTGGACGATTTAGAGAGATTTCATTTCAATGGCAATTGATAATGGAGTTTTATATCATAATGATGATAAAATGTGATGTGATATCATAATGTTCATTATAAATGCATATTGAAGATAAAAAACATGAGTGCACATGATCCAATCAATAAGAATTTGATTATGTCAATTGTTTTCAATTATGCATAAATGCAGGTGTTTCATTAATCAAAAAGATGGCATGTCGCATGTGTTAATAGAATATAATAGGAATAGCAGATGATTATCAAATATGAACATAGCTTGAAATAATGAGAATAGCACAAAATAATTATATCTTTTCAGAAAACATTGATTTGCGACTCTATTTCTGTGACACTATTCAGAACTTTCTTGAGATGGATATATGAAAGAGAAAATAAGTCCATTAAGACTATTTCTTTGCGCAAAATTCGCGAATAAGAATAAAAATAAGAATTTGATCAACAAAACTTTGGTATTAATGTGTAGCCTTAAAGTGGAATGTAAAAATCAATTGCAAAGACATGATTGAATATGATCAGATTCACTTTTACAACCATTGAATCAAAAATTTAAATGTTCGACTCTTTTCTGAAAAAAATCACATTAGGAGACTATCCCGACTATACAAACACGTTCAATGCTGTTGAAAGTGCCAGAACAGCAAACAGTAGCATCCAATCTAGCTACGGTCTTGCATATGGACAAAATTTCAACGCATTCACTGAACACCAATTCGATTCGATTAAAACAGCATTGACATCGATTAACCCAGTAGGTTTAGACCTTTTGAACGATCACGTTGAATTAGTTCAGCATTTACAGCAATTTTCAGCTTCTTTTGTTCACCTCAAGCAACTTCTTGAACAACAAACTGTCAAATCTGACGAAAAGCAAAGTAAAATGAAAGAAGAACAAAAATTACGCGAAAAACTTGAAAATGACGAAAATAAACTGAATCAATTTCGCGGTTCAGGAAAGACAGATGCTGCAAACAAAATGCAGACCACTGTCGATCAGGATAACCAAAACTTACAAATCGCTATCTCAAATAGAGAAAGTATGGATAAAGAATTCGAAATGCTTTCTGAGGAAATGAAATCTAAGTTCCCAATCCTTCTTTCAGATATTGCAGTTCCTTTTGTTAGACAGCTTAAGACTTCTGCACAAAAACGTGCACAATTAGGTGCAAGAATTTTGGAAAGCGCCGAACAAATGACAAAGTTTGATGACACTCTTGTTCAAAGCTTACGTAACCGTCTTGATGCTTGGCGTCAGACTACAGTTTAAAATCTATATTTTTCTTTATCTATGTAGTTAAAGCGCAATTTCACTTTATTAATTTCAAAGCCTATTTCTTTGCTCTACTTAATTCCATCGTGTATACTTACAAAATCAAATATTAAATTTTATGGAATCAAAAATATATAATCAAGTTCAATATCTATAACCATGTTAATGCCATATGTTATTAAAAGCCTTTTCGAGTTACATCATGAATTCTTTTCTTAAAAAAAATTTTCATCTTATTTATTTGCGGTTTCTATTATATGCACATTGTAGCAAGATGATTGATGAGTATTTTAGCAGATACCATAATGTAAATGTAGTAAAACATCTTGAATTCTGACATTCCATATCTGATTTTGCGCTATATGAAGCATTGATTGTGTTGATATACTTACTGATGTAGATTATATATTTGTGGTGTTGGCATATAAATATAGAAGCTATAACATGAATATTGGGCCCGATTTTGAAGAAAGTTAGGTTGAAATATCAATTTTAAACCAAAATGTGACAAAAAAAAAACATGTCGACTTTTTCAACAATGCCAATCGCTCTTATGCCGAATCAATTTCCGGAAGAAAGCATTGTTGTGTCCACAGATGAAGTATCCGGACAATACGCTTCACTAGAGTGCAAATGTCCGGACTTTTCGCCTTATGAAATTCGAAATTTTATAGAAGATACGATGCAGATAGGAGTGGAAGATTTATCTCTCGCTAGAGAATACTCAACTAACTACATTGGCTACGTTTTAGTCAAATTCCAAGTTCCAATTACAATTAACCATCTTTCGAAGATCCATGGCAAAGCTTTTAAAGCATTTCCTGTTAAGGCCACACTTTACAAATCAGCTTCCGAATTTGGTCGATTTTTGGCTGCATTATCACAGAAGAAGGCCCAAACCATCGTAATGCCACCAAGTTCGGGTGTTCCACAGGTCTATATATACGGTTTCAATGAAGATGAAGAAAAACTGAAAGAATTATTAATGAGTGCTGTTTTTGAAGTGCCGACAATACAGAAGAAATCTTATGAATTCACAACGTATTACATCGTTTTATACAAATTTATTAACTCAGCATTATCAATTTGTAAAGTTTTCGAAGGATATCAACATAATGGTTCTGAATTGCTTGTGAGACCAATGTACAGGCTTGCCTTAGAGCGTGTCTTCTGTGTGAAAGGCACAGAAAATCTTGATTGGGTTAAAAACACGGCAAAACTTTTTGGAGCAGTTACAACGGTTAAAAACGCTAAAGAACAAGGAATTTATGTTCTAATGGAAACATCAGACGACTCTAAGGCTGCATGCATGTTTATGAATCATATGAAAGTTGATGGAAACGAAATTATTGCTCATTTCATAGACTTCGATAAGTTCTCTGCCGTATAATATATTATTTGTTCATTAGTTAGATTTGTTAATAAAATGTTCATAATATTACCAATTCATTCATAGTATCTCCAAGCCACAGTGATATTACATTGGGCTTTATATATGTTAAATTCATTATGACGTATAATGCATAATAATGAATTTCTTATCGAAAAAAAATTGGTGGTAAATTATTAAAGTCTTATGTTTTCAAAATCATATATATCAAGATGTTGCTATCCTACAAGTGAAATACTAGAATCACATCAATGTTTATATGGATAAATTATATGTGTCTTCGCACATACTTGAAATATTGTTAAATTTTGAATTAATCTCAAATCTCTGTTTGGAGAAAGTGGTGTTTAATTATCTCATAATGAAACTACTCATAAATAGGAAGAAATTACAAACATAATTCACATCTGCTGTTCAGATATTAGCTATAACAACTTCGGTCAAAATATTATATATTTTGACTAATTTACATGTCAGTTCATTTTTATTTTCTGACACGCTTTACAAAAAATAACCTTGCAATTATATAAAAGTGACAGCTCAAAACGTGACACCAATTTTATATAATGACTTTCATGAATCAATATACAGTCCTCGAGAGCCTGAATAAAGGCAGTTTCGGGACTGTGTATTGCGCGTTTAACAACGTTTCAAAGAATTTTGTAGCCTTGAAAGTCGAAAGAGAGGATTTAAAGCAATCTCAAATATATAACGAAGCGAGAGTTTATCAAAATTTCAAAGATATGCCTGGGTTTGCAGAACAGCACGCGTTTCTAACACAACAAAATCAGAGAATTCTTGTCCTAGAGCTATTAGGAAGCAATTTACTTGAATTATTCGAAGAATGCAAGCACAAATTTTCTCTTAAAACGGTTTCGATGATAGCATTACAATTAATTGACAGACTTGAAACATTTCATTCAAGAGGATTCATACATCGCGACTTAAAACCACAAAATATTATGATCGGACGTGATGATAAGAAAAATATACTATTTTTAGCAGATTTTGGTCTAACGACACCATTTATGCCTGCACGACGTGATGGTATTTTACCACCACTGGTAACTTCTCAAGTTACGGGAAATCAATTATTTTCTTCAACGGGAAATCATATGAACTATCAACAAGGTCCGAAAGACGACCTCGAAAGCCTTGCATACATGCTTGTTTATTTACTCACTGGTTCACTTCCATGGAGTAATATTCAAACAACAGATCCAAAACAACGAGCAAATATCCTAACAAATACTAAAATGACAAGTTCGGTCAATGATATATGCCACGATTGTCCAGATATGTTTGCTGACTTCCTTAGAACAATTAAATCATTGAAAAGCGATGATACTCCAAATTATGCCTCACTTAAGGAGATGTTCATAAATCTGATGGAAGAGAATGATATACAGAACGATTTTGACTTCGATTGGACTGCAAGACATGTTGAAAAGAAATATACACTTAGCCGACGCCGAGGAACCCGCTAAGCCATGACTTTATACAGATTTTTTACTCTGTATTATTCATATATATTGTATGTAATATATTTATATTTTTTTATCATGAAATTGTTTGGATTTAATAAATTTCTTGTTTATATTTCACCCTTCTCAAAATAACCTTGCTATTTATGGCTTTCAAAATTGATATTATTGAATATGAATTTTAATTTGATTAATATTTGATATAAAAATGCTTTGCTTTGTGTTTTTGGTAATTTTTTATCATTTTTTCATATTGTTATTATGATGATATGATTGAGTTAGTTAAATTTTCGTTACAAATCAATGTTATTGATACAATTCAGTGGGATACAGACCTCAGATTCGATAAAGAGACCGTTACAAGCACGAATCGCCAAATTAAGAAATCTCCATTATTTCAAATATTCGGAACAACGGAAACAGGTGTCCACGAGTGCTTAATTGTTCATGGATTCTTCCCAGAAATCTACGTCAACTGTCCATCAGACGAAAACGAGATCGAACAATTCACAGCAGAATTAATTCATCATATTGAACGTGAATTCGGCGATCTTTGCATCAAATCCTATGATTACGTTGAATATATACCAGCATATTGCTACCAAGACAAAGCTAAGTTCGTGAGATTGTATTTAGTACAACCAGATCAACAGCAACAGCTTGGAAGACATATAAACACATTCGCATGGAACGGTAAACCGCACCACGCTTATGAATGTCACTTTCCAAATTTCATTAAATTTTTTTCGAAATACAACTTAACAGGCTTCGGATACATTCGACTGAAGCATTGCTGGAGAATAAAATCCATTATCAGTAGATATGAGACAGAAATACATTGCCGAGTTGAAGACATCATCGTTGATTCATATAATCAACATTCGCAGTTATTATCGCATCTCAGATTCATTTGGGCTGAGCAGAGAGACTTAAGGAGAAGATTAGGCATTGCTTCGCAGCCTCCAGTCACTAACACAGCAAGAAGAGACATTATTTTCACGCAGCGTCCTCCCTCAATAAAACCTTCACAAGCACCACCACTGACGCAAGAATTGGAAGATTTATTGAAGTACATTGAAGTGTTTGATCCGGACAAAGATCCTCAAAAGCTTATAGAAGAAGATATGAGAACTCAAATCGAGATTGATTCCATTATGAATGACGACACAGGAATAATTTATCACACTCCGGATTCTTTCGTTCCAGGAAGAATTTCTCAAGTGTTACAGCCATCTATGTCACAGATAAAAGAAAAGCCACTTGTTCAGACAATAGCAGGAAGACTGATAAAGTCACCACACGCACTTGTTGTTGAAAAACAAAACGAAACAGAAGATGCGCAAATAAGTGAAACAAAAGTCAAAAACGAGAATGATGATAATGATGTTGAAACTGGAGAACACGGAAGTCAATTTCTTAAAGTTATGTTCATAGAAATAGGTTGCCAGTCTCGTGGACAATTGTTGCCAAATCCTTCAATGGATGCTGTCGTTTGTGTTGTCTTCACTTTGATGATTGACAAAGATATAACAGAGAAAGTAATGTATTACGTTGGACAGAATTTAGTTAATGGAGAAAACACAGAGTTTTTCGAATCAGAGCGTGATTTAATTCAAGGAACAATAAGTTATGTATTGAGAATCGATCCTGACATTATTATTGGTTGGAATATAGAACGAGAAAGTGTTTATTATTTAAATGAACGCGCAAAAGTTATTGGCATCAAAGATTTTTATGCTGAGTTATCTAGAACAAGTAGAAATCCACACGCGATGGATGAAGTTAGATATATTGAAGGAAGAATCACAGCAAACTTATGGAGAGTCGTCAGGCATTCAGCAGCTTTGAGATCTTACACTCTTGCAGCTGTTGCTGATCATTATCTTGGAACGAAATTTCCGGATATTAAACAAACGCAGTTAAGCCAATGGCTGCATTTAGCTCCATTTCGATTTGTTTCTTATTGCCAGAAGAGAGCAACTGTTATTGTTTCTATATGTTTAGCAATGAACTTTGTTGAATATTACTGCGAATTGTCATCAATCATCGGAGCTGATTTTTGTTCAACATATTCTCGTGGCAGTCAATTTCAGATCGAAAGTTTGCTTATAAGAGTTTCTAAAAGACTCGGTTTTTGCTTACCCAGTCCAACGAGGTTCGAAGTTGCACAGCAAAGAGCACCAATGGCATTACCTTTAGTCATGGAACCACTCAGTGGATATTATGCTGATCCTGTTCTCGTCATCGACTTTCAGAGCCTTTATCCATCATCAATTATAGCTTATAATCTTGACTACACAAGCATCATTGGGAGAACAGAAAATGCTAACACAGGAGGGAGAGTTGGTGTTTACAATCATAAAGTTCCAACGAAGAGACTCGAAGATCTTCTTGATCGTGGAAAAATCATTAATGCTCCAAATGATGTTTTGTATGTAACTAAAGACGAAAGGATGGGACTTCTTCCTGCAATGCTTGATCAGATATTGCAGCTGAGAGCATTCATTAAGCAAACACTGAAGAAAACGAAGAACAAAAAGATGAAAAGTATTTTAGATGCAAGACAACAAGCTTTGAAAGTTATCGCTGCATGCACTTATGGTTATACTTCAGCACACTTCAGTGGAAGAATGCCTTGCGTTGAACTCTCAGATTCAATCGTAGAATGCTCCAGACACGTTTTAGAATTCACGTTGAATCACATTGAACAAAATTATCCAGAACTTCGTGTTCTTTATGGAGATACAGATTCATTGTTTATAGTGATGCCTCCTGCATCAACAAAGAGCTGTTTTGAGTTTGCCGATGCTTTGTGTGAAGATATCACTTCGATCTTTCCATCACCAATTCGCATCAAAATAGAAAAGATATATCGAGGATGTTTCCTCGTTAACAAGAAGAGATACTGCGGATTGATGTATGAAACAGCAGATCAACAAGTTCCGACATTTGATGTAAAAGGCCTTGAAATGAAACGCAGAGATTCATGTCCATTTGCTGCAAGAGTGATGTCAGAAGTTATTTTAAGCATTTTCAAAACAAGGGACTTCAAAGAAGCAGAAGTTATTTTCAAGAGAAATGTCTCGATGCTTTGTCACGGAATGATACCAATCAATGAGTTATTTTTCGCAAGAGAGTTGAGATTAGGAACATACAAAGGATTGGAACCTCCAGGAGCTCACGTCGCTCGCAGACAGATGGCGATTGATCCGATGGCAGAGCCACTTTATGGACAGAGATTGCAATATATTGTTGTCAGTTCAGCACCGGGTGCGCGACTTGTTGACAAAGTCGTTTCACCAGAAGAATATTTAGAACGCGGACTAAGAATTGGTTCAAAATATTATGTCGAGAAGCAGCTCGTTCCTGCTTTGGGAAGGGTCCTTGAAACAATGGGTGTTGACGTGAGTCAATGGACCAAAAATGTTCCAACAGATTTGCGAAAACTTCCTCTTTATATTGGTAAAGGAATAAACGCAATTGAGCAGTTCTGCATCTCTGCACAGTGTCCATTGTGTGGAAACCAATGCTCTACAAGCAGTCCTGTGTGTCCTCACTGCTTAACGAGAGCAGGAAGAAGAATGTCTTTAATTGAACTCATTCGAAGAATTAAAGTCGCTCAAAAGAAAATTATCGACAACAATTCACTGTGTCAAGAATGCATTGGAGACCCAGGAACAACAGTTAGCTGTTGCGTTTGCTCAGGGTGTCCTATATTCTGGGATACAAAGCTCGCAGAAGAACAACAAAACGTATATCAATCATATTTCAAAGCTCTCAAAAGACTCGTTGAATAACCACAAATATAGATCTATTTTAAGTCTATCAGCTAAAAGAGGTTCAGGAATGAAAATTTTTTTAAAAAAATGGTGTATTTACATTTTTATTAAAACTTGAATCAATAGTTCAAATATCTTTAGGAACATATTGCTAGCTCTAAAAGGACAAGAAATAATGCATAGATCATTTCTCAAAGTTGAAATTCGAATAAATCCATAATTGGGGTGATAATTAGAATCATATTCATATGTAGAATTAATATATTGAGGATGAGGGCATTGAGATAATCCATCTATCATTGTATCACTGAATCGATGGCCAGAAGCAGTTGAAAATTTTGGATCGATATCGGTGAACGTTTCAGCTATTGCAATGCGTCCAGGATGCCCGCTAATACATGAACTTCCTTGATAATTGTGGATGTCATTAGGAATTCTTGAACTAACACATCCTCCATTTCCATACATGTCTACAATCGAAGCATCTCCACCTCCAAAACCAAACTTTCCTGGTATTCCACTTTGGCCTCCAGATATTTGGCTTCCTCCTAAACCATAATTATTAAATGAATTATAACCAGATAGGCCACTTTCTGCGCCTGGAACTGAAGCAGAATCCTGCCCCTTGTCAATGTCTATTAAATCTTCAAAATGATTTTTAAGCCAATCTTTAGTCAATAAAGACCCATTTCCTAAAATTTCGTCTGCATAATTGCCTTTAATCTTTAATTTTTGTGTGTAAAACGTCGGCGTATTTATTTGATAATTAGTACTTATTCCGTTTGATACATAAAACATATTAACAACAGGTTTTAATTCTTCAATCGATGAGTTTATATTTGTTAAGGATGTATTTATATCAGTTATTTTAGTGTTGAAAATATTTATTCTTTGATCTATTATCGTTAATTCTAAATCTGCTTCATTTATTTGTAATATTAATCCTTTAAGTTTAATTTCGAAATCATCCATCTTTTCAGTTGTTTAAATCATTTCTTTTGCTTAACTTACTTCATCAACGGCTTTATTAATTAATTCAATATACGGTTTAAATCTTTCATCCGTTAATATTTCATTTATTGGAATATAATTTATAAATATTAAATTTCTAATCGCTAAATCGTTCATATTTATATTTACACATTTATTACCGTATTCGTAAACGAAACTTTTACTTGTTGGTTCAATGTAAAATTTACAAACTCCGTTAGAAATGGTTTCAGCAAGTTTGGATATTTAACTAAAAGAAACCGAATTCTTATTAATTGCCATTAACGCCAATTCTCTATTTTTCGCAATTTCATTTTCTAAATTCATATTTTTAATAATATTAAAATGTTCAATTCATCAAATAATTTAAGTAAAAGAGCATCAACGAAAGCTATTGAAGAAATTTTCACAGATAACGACGTTGCGAAAAATGGTTCAGATATTTCCGTTTCATACAAAAAAGAAGTTGGTTTTAGTTTTGATTATCCTATGCATTGATTAAATGATAGTTCAGAAATGAAAGCAAAAGGTTTAAGAAGATGCAAAGTAATTCCAACATCTCACGTTTTCAAACAAACATATCAATATCAATATAAAATTAATGGTAAAATAATAGCAGGTCTTAATACGAAATACTGAAGAAAGAAGCTAGTAAGTTAGTGAATATTTCACCCGATGAATTAACAAATAGGTTTAATTCCGCCAAACGTGAAATAGTAAATATAATTTATGAGGAATTAGTTGATAAAATGAATTCGTTTAATGATAAAATTAATGATTTGTCGAGTTATGAAAACGTTAATGATAACAAAGTGATTAAATCAGAATTTAAAGAAGTTAAGAGACATTCACTATGGGAACATATAACGGCATCGAAGTATTAAGGCGAGACCTTGAGGGTTATATTAACGCTTCAAAGATGGCAAGTGATGGAGGAAAACAAAAGAACTTTGTGCGTTTTCTACAAAGTCAACGAATGATAGAAATTATTGATTATTGGCTACAAAACGAGGTAAAATTAATCTACCTCAAAATTGAGGTAGACCAAAAACAAGATGAAAATGAAGCATTTTATGAATTAGATACAGGTTTTTCAAAAGAGTTCACATGCATTTATATCACACTCGCAATGGATTACTACCCATTACAACAACGTTCTCTTCACTGCGTACCCATCTCCCGGTTACTTCTCTGACGATGATCCAGTTCGCAATCTGCTGACCGATGACGACGAACATGTTGAGGATGCCCATGATCGTGCCAATCTTTTCGTCCTTTGCCGATGATCGCGTATGGGACAGATTGGAAAACTGCGCACGCGATACCGAGTGGAATCAACAATCACATCGCTGGCCATTTGTTCTTGATGAAGAATATCGGGATCATGCATCAGTACTTGATGAGCTGAGAGATCGCGTATGAGAGTCTGAGACCGATGAAATTGATGACAGCGTCGTTGACGAAAGACCAGAGCATGACAATGATTGAAGATATTCCGATGATGATGAGGCCGAATTGGACACCGTCGTCTACACTCTTTCCTTGGAGCTTGTAGAGGTCGTTCGACACATATGAAGAGCACTCATTGTTGAACTCTGTGTAACCAATCCACGAGAAGAGGTAAGAGATGGCAATTCTCCAGACTGGCTTCTACATAGTCTTGAACTGCCTGAAGATTGCGACGAACGGGTTCGGTCTCTCAAGATTGTCAGTGAACTGCTCCTCGTGTGCAGCAAAGCATGTTATTGTGACAGAGACAATAATAAAAATGATGCCGCAGATGATGATGACCTGGTCGTACTTGAGTCCCTTCGTGTTCTTTGAATAGAATCTGCCGATGAAGTTAGATAACACCTGCGCGAGACCGAGCAAAACCGTCGCGATTGTATTCGCGAGGACTTGCTAGTTCTTTGTAACTAAGTCACGGATGATTGTCCTTGATGGTGCCTGGAAGACGTTGATAGAGACGAAATCTAATTAAGAGAGAGAATGAGGAAGAAAATCTGACTTGGCTTCGGGTTCTTCTTCGAGATCGCAGAACCGATGTCTCTGCAGAAGTAGAGGAAGATAAAACCGATGATAGAGCCGATTGCGCCTGCGATGATGAATAGCCTTCTGCGTCCGATCTTTGCATGGAGATCATCTGAGTAGAAACTAACGAGCGGCTGGCAGATAAAGCCTGCGAGAGGTCCAGTGAGGAATATCCATGATCTCGATGTCTGCTGGACACTGATCGAGTCCATGATTGGAGATAATAGATAGAAAACGACAGTGAACACCGTCTGGTAACCGAAGAGAGATGCGCAGATTCCGAAAATCCTGAATATTGATAGCTTCTCGCGCTTTGCAAGTGGTACCCATGGATTTTTGCTAGACTCTGACTTTGCTAGAAATCTTTCTTGAAAAATGAACTGATGTTTTCTCCTCTCAATTTTTTTCACATTTCGAAGACACGACATCTCTCAATTTCTGAGTAGTATATGTAGGAGGGTATTTGCCAAAATTTGTAAACGGTTCAATGACCCCATATTTGAAGAATTTAACTCCTAATTTCCGACAATCTAAATGATTTAATTTCATAAGTTCACAAGTTTTAAAATTTCGAGTGCTAACTTGATTATGATATAATATACTTATTGTTTTTAATATAATTAATGAAAATTTTTTTGCCCCGTTTATTTTTTGTTAGACCCTATATATTTTTTTCCTTACTTTTTGAAATAATTTATTTTTTTTAATTCGTAAGAAATGAGCTCAGAAAACCCTTCGGGTTCAGAGCCAGAGGCTCACCTTCAGTATGTCACAGTCAATAAATTAATTAAAACCCCTCAATACTTCACTTTTCTTACGAAAAATAAAAACATTGTTTAATATTAATTTTATTTTTTTTTATTTCTCTATAAATGAGCATTAAAACATTTGATCTAAGGTCTTTAGGTTTCACAGGAAAAGAATTATCAAAAGTAATGAATGATTTTGATGATGGCGAATTTCCATCTTATTTACAAAATTTAAAAGCACTTGCAGAGATATTAAATGATTTCAAATATAGTGGTCCATTAAATAAAAAGTCAATAATAAACTTTTTATA
>JALKBU010000386.1:0-43846 GCA_023091735.1 Trichomonas tenax
TATTGACACTTTTCCATTTTTTCCCGCAAATATGTCACTTTCCTTTATTTTGACATCCTGACTTTACATGTCAAAAATAAGTTACATGTCAGAAAAGCACGTTGTTCTATTTTGTCCCAGTCCCGTTAATAAAGAAGCATAAATTTTCCTTATTTTGGAACGATTTGTTGCCTGTTTTTGAAGATACTTTCAACTGGGACATATGGTACAGCATGTGCATATTGTTACAGCTTAATAAAATTTTTATGAATTCCATGTATAACTCAATCAAATGTTTCAAGATATGCAAGTCGATTATCTTCGATATTGTTGTCACACAATCATAGGTGCAGATCGATACAATGATGGGAATTAATGCAAGGCTGATTTTTATCCGACCGAAGAACCATTTAACCCAATGATGATTTTATTGAAAATTAAGGTTATTATCGTTCTTTTTGAACACAAAACGATTATTATAAAAAAATTATGTCATTCGCAGCATTGAATGATCCATCAGAGTTTACAACAGCTCTGAAGAAGTTTAATGGCAAAATCAATGACACCAACGACGCTATTGAGTTTTTGAAGAATATTAACATCGAAAAAGATAATTCAACACGATTATTGTGCTGGCTTCTTGTTCTTAAGATAATCGATGAGCAGAAGCCATGGGACAAGCAAATGCACGAACTTTACCAAAACTATCATAGCGAGTTACAGAACAGCCTTGCTGATAGAATCGAAGATGAAACAGCTATTTTAAGGCAGGTGAAGAAAAACTCAGGTAACATCATCAAAGGAGACATAGATAGAAGTATTGGAATGTTTTATCGCATGGCAAACGAACTTAATCTTAAAGAAATGACAATTAAGTACGCTCATCTTCATGCATGCAGAATATTAGCATTGATGTCCATAAGAATAGAGGATTTATCATATACACAAGGCTTTGATCGGTTTGTTTTGACTTGTTTATGTTTGGGATTATATTTCACCGAACAAAACTGCCTTCCTCCGGAACTTGCTGAGTGTTTGACTTATTATATGTCTCAAATTTTCATCAGGCTCACTAAAATCACATCATTCATCGATGATGTTGCTAAAACACAAATATACTTCGAGAAAATGGATGTTGCTATCCACGAACACTATCCGGAGCTTGCTGATATGCTCGCTGCCAATAATCACAGTTCTTTCCATTACGCATTAAGATGGGAAATTTTAATGTTTGCGGATGAGTACAATACTAAAGATTTACTAATACTGTGGGATCACATAGTTGTCAACAAAGATAATTATGAAGATTTCATCTTCTATCTCTGCATCGCTCATGTTTTGCAAATTCCAATTGGTAAGAAGCAAGAAATACTCGTCGAGAGAATCCAGAACTATAAGAAGTGGAATGTTATCACAGCTCTTGATACAACTTACAAATTACTTAAGATTCCACACAAGAAAAAGTTGTTCAACACGACAAACGTAATTTATTTCGCTGTTGGTGGTGCAATTCTTCTTGGTACCATTATTTTCCGCAATTTATAATCATAAATTTTTGTTTATTAGTTAAAAGATACTTATTGCCTTAAGAAACCAAATGCTACAACAATCTCAAGATATTTAGATAATTAAAGCTTTAAATATAATTTCAAAATATATAATTTTGTGGATGAACATTGGTAACCTGTAGATATACTTTTCTATATGAACTGATTACAATGGTAATGAGATTGACTTTGATTTAAAAATATATTATGAAAATAAAAAAAAAAGATTTGAAAGAAAATAATTTAGGAAAATAGATTTATATATTAAATGCGGTATAAATCTAATGTTAAAAGGAACAAGCATGTTTTTTGAAAAAATCAAAAATTAGGATGGAAACTTTTTATGAACAGAAGCAGAAACTTATTCGTGACACCTTCGGAGCTCTGAATGTGACGTCTGATGCCGCTTCCTTCTCTATTCACAACGTGAGCCCTTTCATTCCTAAAATTGATGAATTAATTTACTCACAGAAGGATAAATTCGTTAATTTTCACCAGATTCAGGCTAAGAGTGAGATATCACCCGTCGTGCAGAAGAAATTACTGAATTTTATCAATGTCAAGCAGAAATCGATTTTGAAAATGTACCAAAAAAAATTAGATCAGTACTTAGAAAGTCTTAATTTTATAAGCGACAGACTTGCAGCGTCATCTGAAGGTCTCAAAAAAGGAATAGAGAGTACAAAAAGTGATTTAGCGGGCGCATTATCAGATAAAAAGGTTGAACTCGAATACGCAGTAAAGAAAACACAAGACAATCATAAAGACACTTTACGACAAATGGAACAAAAACTCATCGACACGCAAGCTTCATTAATTGATAAATTTGATATTGAAGTTGAGCAGCTCAAAGAACACTTCCAAAAAATGATCGCACAGAAGGAGGAAGCATTCACACTCACTCAAACATCGCTTTCTAAAACTCAAGCAGATTTGAAAGATTTGACAGACACACGAGAAAGTGAGCTTCAAGCTGTTAAACACAAGAACAATGAAATTTTGGCACAGCACAGACAAGAAATCATGTCAAAACTCGCTGGCGATGAAAAGAAAGCTGCGGTACTTGAGAAAGAATTTAAAGAAGTTTTTAAAACTCACAGCAGTCTTGGACCTGAATATGATAGACAATGGAGAGAAAGACAGAAGAAACTCAAAGAAGATTTCGCTGAAGAAGATGAATTATTTGAAGCAGATGTGAAATTATTGAGCATGAAGATTGAAGATCTTCAAAGACAAATTGAAATCGCTGATACAACATATCAGTCACAGCACGTCACAATGGAAGACCAGAAACTCAACCAGGCGGCTGTTTATGAGAAGTACATTCAAGATATTATCAACAAAAGGCCAAAAGATGTCGAAGAGGTGAAGAAGAAGGTTGAGGAAGAATTTCAGACAAAACTCGCAAAGCTCAATGAAGCTCTTTCTAATTTGAAGGATAAGAATGAACAAGAAGCTGAAGCTATGCGCCAGAGAATCAGTGACAAGTCTGGCTCTTCTTCCGATAAATTGGCTGTGTTGAGAGAAGAGCAGAACAGAGTTTTACAAGAGTTTGAACAAGAGAAACAAAAAATCAGAGATGAGACTGAAGCAATAAGAGCCACATGGGATAATGATAGAGAAAATGTCAAAGCACAAATGTCAGCGAACATTGAAGCTATTAAGAAGAAGAGCGAACGTGAAGAGAAATATTACACATCAAAAATCACAGCACTTAAAGCTGAACTTGCAGCAATCATTGATGAAAACAGCCAAGTCGAAAACTCAACGATGAATGACGTCGCTGAGTATGAGAAAGAGCTGCAAGCACAGGAAACATTATTGGCATCATCACTGCAAAACGAGCTCAACAAGAAAGTTCAGGCAGCAGTCGAAGCCAAAATTGCGGAACTCAGAAAGGAGCACGAAGAAGAACAGAGGAAATTGGAGAATCAAATGAGACAGCTCGAAACACAGTTATCTGAACTCTCAATCCCAAGGCAGTCAATTATTGACGATGATTCGCCAATGTCGAGCAATCCTTATCGCGAAAACTCCGGAATCAAGAAAGTTCAGAGCATGATGACAAGCTTCTCAGGACAGAATCAGAGCCAGCTTTCCACAACAAGGACACCACTCACAACAGCAAAAGTTCGTCCATCATTTGCAACGCAGCAGTTCATCGACTCTCAACTCGATAAGTGGCGAAAGGACTTTTTGGCTGACACGAAGGAGATGAGAGCTGAGCAGACGAGAGCATTTAGAATGCTTGAAGAGAGCAAGAGCGACTTCCAGGCAGCTGTTGACCACATCAACAAACTCAAACAGAAGCTCGAAGTTACAACAGTGGAGTATAACTCAGCTGTCAACGATACAGAGAAGAAGAGTGAACAAGAATTATCTTCTCTCAAGAATATCGTTGATGAAAAGGAAAAACAGATCTCAGAGCTCGAGTCACAATTCGAAGTTAATGAACATGAATTAAAGAAGCGTGCCAAGCAAATTGAAGCGGTTGAAGACAAGCTTCAGCACTTGAAAGAGCATCTTGATCAATCTAAAGAACAAATCCAGAAGAAGATCAAAGAAGAATTCCAGCCTCTTATTTTGTCAGAGAAGCAGAAGAATGATGAAAGAATGTCACAGCTTCATCAGATTCAAACTCAGTTAGAACTTCAATTAGAGTTCATGAAGAATGATTTGTTTGTTGTCGAATCAGCAAATGCTGCTATGGAAGATACTCTTCGAGGAGAAACATCATCAATGGTTGAGCGTCTGAAGAATGATCTGAACAAGGAACTCACAGCTGCTGAGGCTAAATATGGACAGCTGCTGAGATCAAAGGAAGCTAAGCACATGAATGAAAGAAAGGCGAAGCTACAGCAGCTCGAAGAAGACGAGAAAAAGAAAGTTGAAGATTTCGAAGAAGAAATGAGAAAACTCGATGAAAAGCATCAAGAAGAATTACATCAGATAAACGATTTCTGCATGAGAGTTATGACAGAAAATAGCGACAAAAGACAGAAACTCAATGACTACTACAATATCATATGCGACAAATGCCCAGTTCTCGCGAAACACATGAAACATCTCGAGAAGGAAATAGTCAAGTTACAGCTCGCTTGCAGAGATGTTAAGCTGTCTGACGAGAATAACAAGGCCCTATATAAGACATTTAAGCCAACTTTACCTCCATTAAGCTTAGAATAAAAAATGTTTTGTTTGTTTTTTTTGTTGATAAAAAAAGAAAAAATTTTCTATCGTTCAATGAGTTTTGATGATGAATATTCAACTTCTTATGAGAATGGAGATTCATCAGACGAAGAAAATGATGAAAATAATTGCAAAGAATCAAACGGTAAATCAGTTTCAAAGACATTTGAAGAAATAGCGCAACAAATTTTATTTTCGTCGAATTATCAAACGGAAAATCTTTCACTACCATTCATTATCGAAGAATGCTATAATTTGAAATATGTGGTTCCTTCATTTCCGCATCAGGAGCCACTTGGAACTATTTTATATATGGTATCAAGCAGAAATCAAATCACACAGCAGAACGAATCTCTAAATACCTAAAAACTCATTGTTGCGTGGTCAAATATTAACCACACAACTGAAACAGAATTTCCCGGATTAATTCGAAAGTTTTTTAAATCAGGCTATAAACCCGGCAAGACCAAGCCAACTTTTTACTCGCTGATCAATCCAAATGCTAGTTCAATTGCTTATCTTCAACAATTAAGACATGATTATCCATCTGGACGAGTAGTGTTTCATTTTGTGGGAGTTGGATTCCCTCCGATAACAGAAGAAGGGATATACATTAAATCAGAGACTTGTGAAACAATGAAATAAAATTCCATTTTTCGATTTATTTACACAGATTAAAACACCGTCATTGTTCATTTTTGACTGCATTTTTGCAGTCATTGCAACAAAACAGTTTCAAGAAATCGAAGCAAAAATTTCGAATTTAATTTCAAATCCATCGAATTGGTCATGTCTTGGAGCAGCAAATCTTGGAGAGAAGCTTCCTTCTGATTCATTTCTTCCTCAGTCAATGTTTTCTCTTTTCTTTAGGTAAGAGTTGTTCGTTAGAATTATGTTTCGACGTTTTGTTATAGCTCAATATTTATTGAATGATTATGCTGTCACACCAATATCATACCCTTATTTACCGCCTATGCACTGCCATCATATATGGGATCAATGGTAAGCCGATATTTGGGTCACAAAAATCACAGATGTTTCACCGCTTTCTTATGTCCGATTTTTCAAATCGTATGCAATTTCACTCGAATCATGTCTTAAGTATTCTACAACAACAAATGTCAGCAAATCTCTTCTCGTGGGTACTCTCTCGCAAACTGAATCAGGTGAATTTTTCACATCAACTGCATGTTATGTCAGCAAATCATTCGAAAACAGGATGAATTTTACTTCTCTCATTACGTTATCTGATTGGATTGATGCATTACTATATATGCCCGAACGAGTTAGATCGCAAGAGGCAACATTGCAGCAGTTCCACGCGTTGTTATATGCCATAATATCAGTTTTAAACACATCGATGAATAAATTAATTGGAGTTAGCAGCAAAATTGATATATCACCATTGTTGGCTGTTACAGTTGATGAAAAATATCCAGAAGAGACAAGAGGACTTGCTGCATGTGTATGTTCACTTCTCATTGCAATTTTCAGAGATCTGCGACATTGTGTGAAAAGCATTGATTTTATACAGAAGATTGAAAATTCTCTTTTAAAGAGTGGACCGTTTTTGAATTTATGGCATCTTGTTTTGCTGAAACGCGCACATTTATTCCTCTCTGCTTCCAAGGAAATCTCGCAACGCAAGCAATTGCAGTTCACTATATTTTCTCTTTTAAAATCATCATCATGTGAAGTTAGAGCCGCGACATTATCTTGCATGACATTATTCTGCGATTTCGACTCTATTTTGCATTTATGATTGCAATTTCCTTGTTCGCATGCAGATGCTTTTATTCGCAATTAGAGTTTTATCAGGTACCGGCAATAATTCTTTTAACATGTCGTTGCATTTGATTAAGTTTTCGGATATATCAGAAAATTTCATTCATGAAAATATTTCGACAATGAATTTGCCTGAATTATTAACGAAATCAAGTCTTATTTCTCATGAAGATTGCATTAGATTCGCGAGATTTGTTATAGAATTATATACATCTGATCCTCATTCATTTGTTTCAGCGTCAGCGAAGAAAGCTAAAGCTGCATTTGAAAGCGGAAACACGAAAATTGCAATTCCAATTGGAATGAGAGAAGATGAAGTTGACGAATTCACAATCGTTGAATTAGAGAAATCTGTCGACAAACTTGTTTTTTCAAGTGATATCTATAATCTTGTGTCATCGACAACAAAACAAATTGTTACTGGAGGACAATGGCAGTTGAAAGAAAAAGTTGACACTAAAATACGCAAAGTTAAATCGCAGTTATTCATTCCTCCAACCACAGTTAATTTTGTCCAAGTTGCACATTCCTCTCTTCATGATAAGATGCCAGTGAAGATATGCTATATGGGTAATGACATTGCAGTTGGCTGCCAAGATGGGAGTATCGAGATTCTCTGTGATGATCATGTTAAAAAGTCCGAATATAAGATATCTTCCCCTCAGATGACGATAACTGATATGGATTCTCTCAGTGCATCAAGATTAGCAATATGCACAGAGGATGTATGCATCACTGTGTAGTCTGATTCAAAAATACCAACAATCAAATTCAGAGCGAGTCCTAATTACACAACACAGTGTAAATTATGCAATACTCAGCTTCTTTCATCGTGCAGCAAGGAAGCCTGCCTCTGGGATCTTACAAAGCAGTTGCAACTATCCGAATTTTCGTTTGAAAATGAAGCTACTTGTGCCCATATCTTCAAAAATTATGAACAAACTTTCTTCGTTGGTGGATCAGATGGTTTAGTTTCTGTTTATGACACAAGTAGCGGACTTATTGGTAATATATCTTTGGGAAAATCTGTACATAAAATACAATCGATTATCTGTGACTACAATAAATTTTATGTGTCACTTATTGATAATCGTGTTTTTAGCATCGATTTATCAACAATGAAAACAACTGAAATTGTTAAATCAAAATCAACTTTGCTTGATTTTACAATTCATCCTTTAGCTAAGGTTATGGTTCATTTGCCATCTGACGCCGATCCATACATCAACAATATTAAAGGAAATGTCATTTATAAGATCCCGAATTTACAAAATCCTTCAGTTGCCGCCTTCAATCAAAAGATGCCAATATTAACATTGGCAAATAAGAAAGGTGATTTATACAGCTTCCAAATGATATAAAATGTTTGTATTTGTTTTTTTATATAATTCTCTGGAAATATCACTTCACTAGTATCATTAACATTTGTCCGACACTTATCGTCTTTTACCATTTGAAAAAGCAAATTTTTGTAGTTTTTGCTTCCTGCGTTGGAACTTATTTTTGAATAGATGTGGTCGTTTTATATTGTGAAAATTGGTTTCTCACCATTTTCAAATTCAAAAATGTATTTTAACGTTTTGGCCAATGCAACACTTCTTGGTTGGATAGAAATTTCATTTATATGGTAAAAATTTCCAACAGATAAATGTCTAGAAAACAATATTTTTTTGAGAGAACTCATTGAATAATTCTATGAGAACTATCAATATAAAAAATGTCTGGAAATTTAAAAAAACTAAAGAAATTTCACCAATATCTGTAAATGCTATATCATGACTAAATTTAAAATAAAATCAATTTAAAATTTCATTTGATCATATTGTTGGAAATTTTAAACAAAAAACTGACATTTTTTTCATGCAAGAAAACATCAGGAAGGCGTCTGTTTTAATGATGGGACGCTTCCAAGTCGGAAAGACAACAATTATCAAACGTGCGATGGGAGAAATGACAGATACAATGGCTACACAGCGTCAAACTGATTTTTATCTCACTGAAACTCGCAATGGACAGACGGTGAAGATCACCTACACCGATATTCCAGGCAACATTGACTTTGCGTCTGTTATGAGTTCAACATTCCGTGAGAAGAATATTTTCTGCTTAATTTTCTCACTCGATGATGAAGTAACATTCAAAGAACTACCAAAGTGGTACGATCTTGGTAAGGAAGGCTCAGAAAATGCTACTTTCTTCGTTATTGGAAATAAGATTGATCGAAGAGAAAATAGAAAAGTCACAGAGGCCGAGGGAACGGAGTACGCTAGATCAATAGGAGCACAGTATTTCGAAATTTCAGCTACAGAGAATATCAACTTTGATCCTTTGCAAGAAGCGATTATTGAAAAGTGCTTTGAAGTAGCCACTGTCGCGCAGGGTGGCTTTGTGGCGAGAAACAATGATAATAGGGGTGGTTGCTGCTAAACTTTTATTATCTATTTTTACATCTAAATTTGGGATTTTTGACTTGTATGCTAAAGGTCCACACAACACATAGCAAGTGATTAATTATTCATCTTTAAACATTTTATTAAATTTAATTATTTTTTATGGTAATTTATGTATTTGAATAGCAAAAATATCAATATTGGATCAAGTATAATTCCAGTAGTAAATTTTAGATAGTAAAAAAAAGAATATTTATTGGCTAATGAATGTCTTAACACGCTTTGCGAGAGCACGACGTAATGCTTCATCTGGGTCTTCCTCAACAACCGGAACAGGCTTCTCATGCTTCTTGAGATTGAGTTCTATATTTTCTTGGCATTCTTGTCTCTTCTGGTTAACGAGTGCTTCTCTTCTCTTCTGGAATGCTTCCTTTCTCCTCTGAAGTTCCTCCTCTGAGACTGTATTCGCCATCTGCTCGCGCTCTTTTTGAATCTTGCGGCGCAAAGCTTCACGCTCTGCATCGCTGATTTTGAGCTCTGCGGATGAAAGAATTGAAGAAGATGGTTTGATCGGTTCTGGCTGCGGAGCAGGGGCTGGAGCTGGCTCTGGTTGAGGTGCTGGTGCTGGCGCAGGTTCTGGAACAGGAGCCGGGGCTGGATCTGGTGTTGGCTCTGGTGGTGGAGCAACTTTAAGTGGTGGCTTTGCATCTTCTGGCACAGGCTCGTTGAGTGTTGGAACGGATGGAGGAAGACCGAGCTCCTTCTCAACTTTCTGAAGATTATCTGTTGCCAACAAAAGCTCTTCGCTGGTCGTAGACATTTCTGCGGCGGCGACATTCGATGTAACAAAGAAAGCGTTTTCAGACGGTCCAGCAAGGACGAATGAAGATGCTGCTTCGCGATCTAACATGAGATTGTACGCGTACATCTTCGCCGCGAAGTACCTGAAGTCTGTCGCCTGCTTGAGGATCGAAAGGACTCGACCACCGACAGAATTCGGTTTTTTCGAAGTTCTGAAGCATGCGTCTTGGAATTGGTCGAATGAAATATGAATCACGTCAAGAAGGTATATGTTTAGAGTGTCTTCGATGATTTTGCAGAATCTTTGATGGCATTTGAAGTGCTCGTGGTCGAATTCCTCCTCTCCAGTGAAAATGAAGCAGTTCTCGAGAACGAAGTCCTTGATAGTGTCCGTCCACATTGGAGATGCGAAGAAATCCAAAACGAACTCCAAAATCGAGTGCTTCGGCATTTTTTTTTCTTGAAAAAAGTGAACGTTTACAAATCGTCCGTGCTTTGCCAAGTAGTATGTTTTCCAGAAATGGGGTCCAATCGCCTTTGCAGATCCATACGCTGCATGTTTTCCCTCCATGTAAAGAAATTAGCGATTTTCAATATGTTTACATGACATTGTCACATTTACACAATAAAATTACCTCTTTGTGAACATTACATGTCATATTCATATTAACAATTTAAATTCGATAAAATTACGTGACAAAATTATTTTTTTGACAAATTTTACGAAACAAATAGTCAAAATCGACAAGTTTACACGACAATTATTTTTTGAAAAATGCTTTTGATTACTTATGATATGGTATCAAATCACAACTTTTTAAAATTAATTAAAACAACATAATAAATTTTACATGACATATATTATATTTTTTCAACGACAACTATAAAATTACATATCTCCGAATATAAATTAAATAATTCCTTATTCATTCTTTTCACGCTTGTACGCTTCAACTCTTCTGACAAAATTCATGCATGCTTGGTCGATTCTTTGAAGGATTTCCGGAGATAAGCAGAATGATAATATTTTATCGGGATCTTTAACAAGCATGACTTGGTGCTCTGTGAGAATGAATCTTTGGACCTGCAGATCCTTGTTCTTCTTAAGTTGTTGCCTTGTTCTTCTAAGCTTGTCTTGAAGTGTCTTCTTTTGTTGGAAGAGAATGTTACTGACAAAGTCATCATTTGAGGTTTTACTTTGCTCCTGAGTGTTGACATCATTTTCTAATCTTTCGAGTTTCTGGATTTGGTGAGGCTGTCTTTCCCATGATATTGAGACATCGAGCTTCTTATCTTTGTATGAAATGTTGATAAGCTTTGCAACTTTCCTCATTCTGCAATTTTCAAAGCCAAGTTCACTCCAATCGACATCGAAGTGGTGTGTTGCAACTCCATAAGGGACAAGTTCCTTCGGATCACCTGTATCTGCTTTGACTTGAGTTGATTCTGTTTCAGTAAGGGAATTAACATCAACAGTTTCTTCCTCGGCATCATCCGAATCTGATGACAAGTTATTCAAACGTTCTAACTGCAATGACAAATCATCGAGCCTATCCATTTCTTTGAAGTCCTGATCTTTCGAAATCTTTTGTGTCGAAATGAAGTTGAGATTGTTATCGAATGTCTCTTGATAGATCTTCTTGTATTCATCTCTTTTTGCTTGATATTCGTTACGAGGTCCACGAGCATATTTCTCAGTATCTTCTGTTTGAATACCTTGCTGAGCTTGCGAAGATGTGATTTCTCTCAGGAGCTTTACTTTATCCCAACGAGATAACAATTGAATCTTTTCATGTGGGATGTGATAGCTCAAAAGTTTCTCATTCAATTGGGCGATGTGAAGAACACGAAGATCGGAGTCTGTTCCATATCTGGCCTTTTTCTGTTGGTTGGTTGTTTCTCCTTCTTGTTTGCCTCTGCGACCTTTAGTACGAACAATCTGCTCGCCATCAGCACGTGTGACTTCCATCATCATTCCATCAAAGGCTTTTGTGAAGTTTTCCGTACGAGCCCATGGCGTTTTCATCAGCTCAAGTTCAATTTTTTCTGCAACTTTTTTCGTGAGTTCACCGCGGAGGTTCTTGATCTGTTGGTATACACGCTTTGAACGAATCAGGAGCTTGACACCGTTGCGACGTAATTTCTTGTATCCAGCAAGCATGGATTGATAAGAACAAACATCTTCTGGATTAATATGAATTGTCTGGAAAAATTGATCCAAATCGATCTTGTTTGGTTCCCAGAAGCCATTACCGGATTCTCTATATGGTTTTGCAAATTTCTTGAGAACATCACGAAGCTTGAGTTCGTTCATGTCTGGGAAGAATTCTCTGAGAACTGATGAAACTTGGATTCGGCGACGCTTCGGGAACTGCTCTGTACCTCTGAAAATATTGACAAGAATCGCTGTGATGAAGTTAGTAATGAATGTTAACGTGATTTTCTTATTTGGTCTGAAAACTTTTGAACGAGCTTCAAGAAGACCAGCACAATAAAGAGAATCAATTTGTCTGAGATAGAATTTTGTGTTATCTTGTAAATCGCGGACTAAAAGGAAATCTGTTGGCTCAACTTCATGCTTTGCAAGTGGGATATCAAAAAGATTGCACAAGATAGCTTCAACTGGTTTTGATTTGGGAATTTGAGCAAGGAACGGAGAAATTTTGTTTGGTTTAATATAATGAAGATTTGCATCAAGATATGTGCTTGCGATTTCATCTTCGGTACTTTGTTGCCAGTATGTGATCAACTTTGATGCCATACCAACATTCAGGATAAAAGCAGGATTTTCTGATGTTTGTTCAATGAGAATAATTTTTCCGTTCTTACCGGAAAGGCCCTTCATGTCTCTGAGGTATGGAGAGACTGTTTCACCATCTTCTTCATTCGTAATTGGATGAGCTGTATATTCATATGTGATTCTAAGTGTTCGTCCGATTATTTGTTCTACATTCATTCTTGGATGATGCAGTGTTTCGATATTTGGAGGATTTGGTTCAATGAGTATGAGATTTAACGCAACATCTGAGTGTTGGATATCGAGGGTTGGTCTGGATAAATTATTTTCTTGTAATGATGTATAATACTTGGGATTCTCAAATTGAAGATTGTTCCAGTCGAGCATTGCCTGGTATGTGTTCTGTTGTGCTTGCGTTGATCCTTCGTTTGTAGATTCGGTGAATTTGATTAATTTGTCCGATCGATCTAAAACAAGTGGAATATTTGGTGCATCGCTCTGGTTGCTGATAATTCCGAAGCGTTGCTTTAAAAGCTCTTGGTTCATATAAAAAGCACGTAAAGGCTGTTGTGGCTGTGTATTTTGCTTTGGGTATTGATTAGGCAGCGTCTGTGGTGATGGTATTGGTCTGGGTTGCATTTGTGGTCGTTGCATGGCCGGATTTTGCATTTGATACATTTGATTTTGCATTAAACTATATTGTATAATATTTGGATTCACTTGCGGCGTAGGCTTGCTATCAATTACCGGGTTAGGAATCATTCTATTTGCATATTGCTGCGGATATGGCTGTGGCATTGTGAACTGCGGCGTGACCATAGGATGGACCTGCTGCTGTTGCTGTGGATACTGAATCGGAATTGGTGGTCTATTGACCGGATTTTGAATTTGTGGATGTGGAGGAGGTAGATTACGTGGCTGATTCTGTTTTTTTGGGATGTAATGGAGGTGAGTAAACTCTTTTTCATTCACAAGTGAAAATATAGGAAACTTAAAATTAGTTCCTTCAGGTTTCAGCTTTTGAATCGTCACGATTGAAGTTTCTTTGATCTCATCAGAGGATTCCTGTATTGCGTGCGTGTTGGTTTTCCTCGTAGGCGGTGGAAGTGTTGCCTGATCTTTTTCATTATCTAATTTTTGTTTGCTTCTAATGCCTCGGGACCTCGTGTACGGACGCCGGTTCTCATCTATGTTGATTTTGAAGTAGGAGAGGTAATATTTAGCCATGCCTTCGGCTGTTAAGGCAGCATAAATACTCTTCCCTTCACTCAGCATTAAAATTTAGAGTCAAACCGCAGGAGAATTCTTTTAAAAATTTTGAAGAATTTGTGGACAATTTGACATAAAATGAAACAGAAGATGACAAATGGCCATTGAAAGTACAACTTTTTCTCTCAAATTTTCGATTTTGAAGATTACAGGAAACAAATAATTTTTTTTGACTAGATTTTGATTATATGAAGGGTTTGCTTTCAAGAATTTTACTCTACTTGAACTGCTTTTAGCGGTGCTTAAGCTTTATTAAGATATTAGAAAACAATTAATATTTTGACTAGAATTTTAATTTGAATATCACTTCCTTCGGATAAGTGTTACAATAGTATGCTGCATGATTAATTTTAATAGTTATTAGTCATTTAAAAGATAATATTTTTTTCTCATAATAATTTTGCTATTATGTTGATCCAGGAACTATAATATGTTTTCATATGAGGATAATCAATCAATATTGTGAATTTGAAGAATTAAAAAAATATTGAATTAAATTTAACATGGTAATTTTACACAATATTATAATTGAGTGGATGCTTTATCTTCCATTAAAGGATACAGATCTGTTGCATTTGGAGGATCTTTCTTCCTATGTATATATATAACTAATATCAAAACAAGAATTAGCAGAGAAAGAGGAAGCAATAGAAAAAGAATATAACTATGGTCGAAGGATGATATCGGGCTTGTTGTTATAGTGAAATTAACATCGCATTTGCCATATCCAATGAGATAATATGCAATTATCAGGTTCTTTCCTGGCTTGAAGTCATCAAATGATTCCTTTTGGATTGTTATAATGGAAGTTTCATTTTCAAGATGCGTATAAAGTAATCTTTGTCCTCCGTACTTAAACATTTGTTTATATCCAACTTCTAGTGCTAATATTTGATCCTTTGCTTCTGATTTAGAAATATTGATTACAATATCTGAATCATTTGGAATATTTGGTAATTTGAAGTATAAATATTCATATTTGTTTGCAACTAAGTTTAACGATTGGATCGAATTATTCTTGATTGGATTCATCCTTTCTTGGCATAGTGTTCCAGTATATCCTGATTTACATTTACGCTTGTGATCAGTTTTGTTGAATTTTAGAAATATTTCTTCGCTATGGGTATCAAAGTTACCACTTAAAATGACGGAAACACTAATTTTGTCAGCAAATAGCATATTATTACCGAATATATGTATAAAATATTCACCGAGTTCTGTTTCGTTTGCAGGAATAGTGATTTGTTCAATTGTCGAGTGAGTCTCTTCTCTGTTATTTCCATATATGAATTGATGCGAAGGAGTTTCGATTATCAAATCGATATCAGCTGCAAGTGGTATTTTACTTTCAGGATCGAGAGCTGGATCTAAATAAACTATTGTGCATCTAATATCTCTTTTTTTGTGTCTATTTGTTGCTTTATATAAATAATGCACGTTACTTTCTATTGTAAGATTGTCAATAAGTTTGTAAGTTATGTTTGTTTCATTGATTTGAAGTATCGAATCTAATTTGGGAATTCCAAAGCCAACTGATAAATCTGGGAGCTGAGCTCTATATCTTGGTATATTTTGGCACGAATGTATTAAAGCACATTTCAATAATTTTGATGTTGGAAAGAAAGATAAACCTGTTCCTTTGATGGTTGTTGGATAATATCCTTCTTGGTAATATTGTGATATTAATGCTGCTGCTCCAGCAATTAATGGTGCAGCCATTGAAGTACCTGTCCTTGTTGCAACAATCCTTTCTGATTTTGCTTCTGCAGACACGATGTAGTTAGAAGGGGCAACTAAATCAGGCTTTAAAATACCGACATCATTCGGACCTTTCGATGAATAATCAGAATAATCGATATTTCCTATTGGTATATATGTTACTGAAAAAGTGTTTTTGGTCAAATACTCATAACTTAAATTATGATGTGTCCAAAACACTGGAACTTGGGATTTTTCACACCTGAATCTAGATTCACTTTGAATTAAAAATGCCAATGCCTCACTTCCATTAAGCGACTCAAGAAAGTCGCATGTGTTCTTGTCATGTTTCATAAAGAAAAATGATTTGTTGTTCATTTGATGCGAAAATGAAAAATTGGAGAAATAACTTTGCTTCTCGAAGCGATGTTTTGCAAAGAAATCTTGCGACCAAGTTGTTTGCGTGATGAATTGGCAACTTCCGTCAGAAAAATTGAAATAAACTTTGCGATTCATTACGTTTTCAATCTTCCCTGACAATGGATGCGTTGTTCCACCCACAGAGAGAACATTCTTGCTTCCAGAAGGCTGAAAAACAGAGAATTGCTCACCTGTGTTTCCGCAAGCATAAACAAACAATATGTCTGGATTTTTCTCAGCAATATAATCATACATTGCGCGAATATCTGTGCTTTCAATAGGATAACCCCAGGAGCACGAAAAGATCCTTGAACCCAGTTTCCTCATAGTTTTCATCACCTCATTGATATCATATTCTGTATCAGAATCATCAAGATATTGCTTAGTTCCAATATCGACAAAATATAATTTAGATTTTGGAGCAATTCCATTATAAATGGAATAAGGGAGCGTCTGAGCATCACCAGATATGATTCCTGCGACATGTGTTCCATGTCCTCCAGGTCTATCTTTGTTGTCTCCTAATATTTCATATCGAATTACTTTTCGATGATTAAAATTTGTCTGATTAAAAGGTGGTTCGATTTTATCATCTTTGAAGTATGGGGAATCCATGTCAATGCCAGTATCGACCGATGTAATGATTTGATTTTGGCCATTCAAATTTTTTACATTTAATTTACGATAATTTTGTATATATTCATCCTTTATGATCGATCTTTCATCGCCATCTTGTATGTATCCGGCTGACCATCTGTTAAGCGGAATAAAACCGAATTTTGGTTTGAAATCTTGATAAAGACTTGGATTAAACAATTCATTTTCGGATTCCTCGAATGCTGTACTTGAGTTGACTACGCCTGTGCCAGATTTTGGTCTTGAAACAAAGGCGAAGAATAAGAAAATCAAGTAAAAAATATTATTTACATGACGAATATTTATTTTACATGTCAATTTGAATTAATTTTTGGCAACATTTTTGACGACTTTTGAGGAATTATATTATTTATCGATATCAATGGCCAAACATCATTATAAATACTCCAGTTTTGTAATGTCTTTTATGTAGTTAAAAATAATGAATTCAGGTACAATCAAAAGTTCTCAAATCAAATCCCAATAAATGGTGTCCGAATAACTGTGAACTTCTCGGTTTAGGATGAACATGTAAAATCTCTGATTGCATTGATAGATGCACTATTGGCTAAAACATATATTTTCATTGTTTGGCACTCTTATCATTAAAGTGCAGCCTATGAAATTGAAAATAATATTTTCACCATTTCTTTAATCAAAAATTTGCAAATATCATTTTGTACATCGATATTTGATGTTTAAAAGCTATTCTTTAAAGCAAATTTATAGATTGGTGTTCATTAATTTAATTCAAGCTAAACATATTGATATTTTATATTGCTTCTTTATTGAGAATTTCTGGTATAGAACTTATAACTTCATTATATATATATTTTATTATAGTATAAGTGAAAGTTGTAATACTAGTAGATAGGACATTATTCTGTAATAGTTACCAACAATGATCGTGACTGCATGTAAATCAATGAGCTTAGGATATGTGCATTCATTTTTACGACAATAAAATTCAAACTGTGGTACTTCTTCAATTTTAGAGTACATAGATAATATTGAAGGAGCATCAGCATTAATATTTCTTGAATCCATATAACATCCGAACATATATAAATCATTCATTGTTTGAATGGTATATTCTGCTGTGTTGTTTTTAAATACGCAATATATAAATGTGGTACTCGGCATTTGAAAAACATCGGATGGGCAATAATTATCGATAAAGTTGCAGTATGAACAAGTAAATAAGTGTGAACTGTCAACTCTTAACAAAACAATCCATGTCTCATCTCCACTTGCAATAGCAGAAGTACTGCTATTCGTTAAATAGCTAAATGATAGATTCACAGGTGCAGAAGGATACTGAAAATAATATACTTTTTCGACTGCTAAATTAAATGTGAGATTTGATCGTTTCATTTCAATTTCACCGCTTCTTTGGGTAAAAACATTATTCGAATCAATATCCTCGTCTCCATAACTGACTAAGGATACATATATGGCGTAGTTTGGGGATGAATCACCTCGTTCAGCGTATTGAGTAAATGCGGATATTTCATTTGCATCCAAATTGTGGTGGCAGTTATATTGTTGTAAGCAGGATCCATATTGATAGATATATGCAAAAGACGCTGAGTAAAAATAATCAGATTGAATAACAGTTGCAGTACAATTCTCAAAAGTATTTTTTTCTATTAAGGTTTTTATGAGATCTTTTTTGCTGATATTTTCCAATCAGCTCCAGGATTTAAGTTGTACAGGCCATTAGGATGTATACTTTGTGATATCAAATAACCTGTACAGAGATTCACTAAGTTATTCATCTTGAATATAGATCCCACTTTTTCCCCAAAGTATGCAATTTCTATTCATCCTGAAAAGTATTTATTATTGAAACAAATTTTTTAAAAAATATTTTTGCAATTTAGATATTTTACTAAAAAACGAATTTATGCAAAAATATATCATAAATTTTAATACATTTTAGATGCTGAATGTAATTTTACCATTAAATAAGCAATTTTGATTTTTCAATTTTCAAAATAAAATCATGAACAATGAATGAAATCCATTCTAATTAAAACAGACTAATTAGACTGATCATAGAAACAGGATGCAATGCTTAAATATATCAAAATTTTCAAAAATGTCAAAATTTCATATTCATAAAATGAGTTGATAAGCTCGTTTTAGATATGATTATAAAGGTAGAAGTATTTACTCAAAGAAAAAGAACGTTATTTTATAAAAACATTATTAATGAAATCTTAAATAGAGATATTGATAGTTTTATATCTGTAATTGAAACGAAGAACCGATATAAATTACATGTACTTCTATAAATATGCATAAATCATCGTAAAACATGAAGATAATAATCGGATCTTAAAAACCCTCTGTAGTGGCCCTTAACAAATTTGTGAGTGATCAGCAGAATGTTAGTAGCAGTTGTGTGTAGAAGATGGAGCAAAAAAATCGGCAAAATTTTGTGGTACAAATTTCGAATTTTAACATGTAAGTTTCAAGACGGATTCCGACGCCAGATACTCTTGTAGAAAGCAACTGGTAACGCCAAGGCTAGAAACCAACAAAGTTTAAAAATCGCAATATCTTGTGAATTATTTTAGTCTAGAGCACTTAAATTGATTCCATTATAAATTCGCTGAGTTATATTTTTGAATGTGCCATATAGAAATGCCTATTTTTGAATCCTCATTGAGACAGCAAAACTCAACTTCGGCCGAGGCCAAAAAAGTGAGATTTTTAATAACGTTCATTCTGCTACAGTACCTTTTTTTTCATATTATTGAAATCAGTTTTAATATGTGTTTCGTATCATTTTATGAATCATTAGAAGTGAGTTATAACATAAGTTTTTATTTAGGATTATTTTCCATTTTATTCAATTTTCACAAAATATATGCCACAGAAGTAATTAGTTCCCTGATAATTCTCAATATGAATGCCAACGTTTGTAAACGAGCCCATAACAGATGATAAAAGACTCATGTCCTCTTGGATCTTCTTGGCGACGGCATCCTTTGGTGAGGCACCTTCTGGAACATCCACAGAGATTGCAAAGCCATACCACTTTGTTGAGTTTTCTATATTCTTAAGAACTTCGGCCTGCTTGTCGTTGAAAGGCAAAACAGCACCATTCTTCTTCATAAGCTGCACGCCCTGGACTGCGAACTCTCTGATTCTTTGATCGAACTTAAGCGGTGCTACAGCTTCTTCTTGTCTGATTGCGTTAAGCGCGTTCACGATTTGGATATCGTTGTTAATTTCCTCGTTGATGGACGCTAAAACGAAGATACCTTCGTAGTTTGTCTCGTTCTTCTTGGAGACAATGACAGTAAGATGTGTTAAGTTAGCATCCTTGAGTTTGTCACTGATTCCAACATTTTCAAATGTCTCTTCGATGGAAGCGACGGCCTCTTCAGCAACGTTATCTCCAACAAGAGAACCCTTGAACTTGATGGACTGGAGGCCTTCCTTGTAAAGTGGGCCAAGGATGTTCATAACCTTTTGGCGGTTGAATGTATCTTTGCCATTAGCGATATCTGAAGCGAACTTGACAAGCATAGAGCGATTGTGTGTGATCTCGTTGACCTTAAGATTGCTCTTGGCACGAGTTTTAGTGAACTTCTTTATGATTGCTGCTTCGAGATCTTCTGGTTTCATAACTTTTGGCTTAACCTTTGGCTTTGGCTTCTCCTCAACCTTTGGTGGCTCTTCAACCTTCGGCTTTTCTTCATTCTTGCGCTTTGTCTGCTTATCTTCGGACTTTGGTTTATCATTTGTCTTCTGTTTGTCGTTCTTTGGATGATAATCGCCGAACTGGTCGTTGTTATCACGCTTTGGCCTCTGCTCGTAAGGCTTGTTTTGTCTGTTATCGTTCTTGTGGCCGCGTTCATTGCGCTGTGGCTGTTCTGTTGGTTTTTGGGGCTTCGATGAAGCTTCAACTTTTGTTTTTGATTCGTTATGATGGATTTTGTCTGGAATGATATTTGGTGTAACGCCTTGGCGAGTGGCAGGATATGTAGTGTCCTGAGATGGCTTGTTTGTCTGGTTCTTTTGTTCTTTGCGCGATGATTCTGATTTTGGAGGTTTTGGTTCATCATTTTGCTTCTTTGGTGTCTGCTTGCTATCTTCATCGACTTTCCAAACGCCTGTTTTGAATGGTGAACCGTGTGGAGCCTCATTTGTCGAATTTGTTTCTTTCTTTGGATATTTATCTTTGGAATTTGATTTCTTTTCTCCTTCGATGACTTCAAAATCTCTCGTGAGCTGACGAAGCGGCTTTTGATGAAAATCTAAAAAGATGAAAATTTTATCTTTGTCTGTTGAAACTGTAACGTCTGTGTTTATCGTGTATAAAATTTTGATGTTTGGCAATGGTTTTAATGCTTTTTTAATAGTATTTTCCACAGAATTTTGCCCGGCCAAATCAATAACAAAAGCAAGTTTATGGAATCTGAGGAGCATATCGTAGAACTGCTTTTGTCCGCAATTGTATTCTGTTATATATTTTTCGACGTTTTCGTTGCTGTTTGTTTTAACGATTAATTTGTCTCTTGAAAGTCCGCCACGGATCTTGTTAAGGATCGTAATAATATTTCTTTCGTCTACCTTTGTTATTTGTTTGATTTCTTCGCTGTTTAACGCTTCCTGGATTGAATTTTGTAAAATATTGTAGAATTTAAGCAAAAGAACAGTGTAATATATTTCAGCGTCCTTGATAATCTTAATTGCGATAGAATTTGCCGTGAGATCTGTCAAGTTCGCTTCGATTTTTTCGAATATTGATTTTTCGATTTCTTTCGAGTCTTTTTCAAGCTTTCCTTGCAAAACCCAAACATTCTGACCGTATGGGAATCTAAAGAGAATATCGTTGATTTTCAAGTGTTTATTTTCTTTTTTCATGCTGCAAATTTCATCCGCAGTTGCCTGCAAATCTTTATCATCAGAAAGCTTACTTCTATCCAAACCTAACTTACTAACAATCAGGTTCAGAAGTTTAGTTTCTTCTTCCATTTATAAATGGCCAGTTTTTTATTTCAATTTTAATTCGCTTTCTAAAAATATTTTTAGGTACCAAATAATGCCAAAAAATTCAGGTGTGAGCCCCTTTTTCATAATATTTCCATCAAACTAAAAGTGCGAAAATCATTTTGTTGTGATTTCTGATGCCTCCTCGTGATTCTACACATGTGGTGATTGAGAGCTCATGTCTTATCAAGAATATTCGTTAAAAGTGACAAAAAAATTGAATGGACCATTATCTTTAAGCAATTTTCGATTAACTTAGATTTAGTAGCATAGCATTCTATCAATATATTAATCATTTGTTGGATGTTCTGTGCTGTCCTTTATAAGCTATTATGCAAACTAATGCATAGATTATCTTCAAAACTCAATGGTGATTCCCCCATCTTTAATTTAAGATTACTTTCTTTTCTAAATCAAAATATGGTTAACATGTCTGATGCTTTTACCCCCATGTCTCAAAATGTGATTATGTCTCTATAGATCGGTTCTCACTTTATATTATTTGAGTATATGCTCGCTGCCCAAAAGTGACGAAATTTCAATATCCCTTCAAATAAAAAGGAGGTTCCTATTCTTTGTTTAAATATAATGAATTACAGCAGCAATACAGAATATCGCTAACTTTTGTAGCATTCGTGAAAGATTGGTATAGCAAGTTTCAATTCTCCCTGATATGTATATATTAAGATTATGTTTATTACCCAGTTTTGCCGTAGTTTGTACTCCCCTGCTTAATTTGAGAGAAAAAAATTTAATTGATAAAGGATTGGAAGAATGGGTTTTAGATTCACCTATAATAGATGCTATCATCAGTGCAAGCAATCTTGTCTAAATAATCAATGAATAGCAAGTCTTGATTATATTTTCCAAATATATTTGTCTGTTTGATGATATGCAAGTCCTCTGCTTTCTTGAAATGTAAATCTTTACTTCCTAAACGAAATTCATAGTTGTTCATTGCCATATAACATGAATGGTCAATACTACACTTATAAATAAACAAAATAAATTTATTATATATTACAAACAAACTATAAAGATTCTGGTGTGATTTTCATCTTCTTTGCTTTTCCGTCTATTGCAATTTTAACAAGTCCGGTGTTCATAGAAATTGGCCCGAGTTTATTAACAATGAATGGCAACCTTGCATTGAGTTTCTCCTTGGCGAAAGGCTCTGATGCTTTTGCATAGAATTTCGTCAATTTCATGAAGTTGTTCTTGTTGAGATCAAGCGTGAATTTCTCAAGTACATTGCGAATCTTTTCGAGATTGAAAACAAACTTGAACAGAGATGGAGTCCTCTTTCCGAACTTGGATACTGCTTCATCAAGGAGATTGTAGATTTCAGATGAATTACGAACGAATTTGGCGAAGAAAGATTCGATGAAATTGTACAACTCGCAGTTGATGACATTCATGTACTTCGACTCGATCTCGAAAACAGCGCTGTCGATGATAGAGCGGAGAGAAGTCTCATCTTCTGGTGATGAGCTTATAAGTGACTGCAGATCACCGCATGCCAACGTGAAGTAGTAAAGAGCATTGGCAATTGAATCGTTTGTTATCATCAAAAGTTTCTCGTTTGGTGTAACAGTGAAATATGGAAGAATATTGTTGATGAATGACGCAGCAAGTGGAAGATAATTTGTGCAAAGCTCCCAAACCATCAGCGCAATGTTTTGTTGATTAATATCAAAATCAATTTCGATCGAAGAAGTCTGTCTTGAAAATTTGGTGAACAAATTAACATCGAAAACTGGATAAGAATCTGTAAAAACAGAAACCTTTTCTTCAATGTGTAAACGATATTGAGCAAAATTAACTATCTGTTGATGAACACGCTTCCTGAGAATCTTGTAGTTATTTGTTCTTTCTATGTATTTAAGCATTGTCTGTTTTTCTTGCTGATAAAGATCTTCGATAATATTATACAATAAAAGTTTGCTGCAATGACTTAATCTTGAAAGAGCATATGTAGAGATGTCTGCGATAACGAATTTTTCAAAAAGAGAATGAACGTATGTAATCAAGAAATTGTAGAATCGCTCAAAATCAGAAACTTTCGTGGAAATTCCGCCCTCACTTCCGATACGAGTGCTCCTCGCATACGTGTTGACAATGAACGTGGAAGGAAGCGGAGAAATGTAGAATTTAGTTTTCTGATAAGAATAACCTAAAGTGATTTCCGGCTCATTTACAGCTGAACTCGATGAAGACTGCTTGATTTGGTTCGGCTTATAACGAATCGATGGCGGTGATGGACGTTCATACTCTATATGCTGCACAAGACTGAAAACATTGAAAACAGGAGGAAGCTCAGGTTGTTTTTTGATAGGGTTGATACGCGACGCAACCTTAAGACCGCTGAGCAACAAATAATTGACAGGGACATCATGATATTTTTTTAGAAATCGATAACTTAAAATGAGTGAAATTAGATCAATATTGCGAACATTATGACTTGCTTGTAATATCATCGTCGAAAAGAATGAAATTATGTAATATTCAGGTACCCTGGCCTCGAGCATGCGTCTAGTTGTTTGAGAAATCAGAGTGTACAGTGGTGACATGCGAATAGACTGGCGATCAGTGAGCGCTTGCCACACCTTGTTCACATTGTGGTAGTTTTTCATCAGATTTCCCACGAATTTCAGCATATCTTGAGGTTCGATCCCTCCAAGCGTCAATTTCATCATTACGTTGTCGATTTTCTCCACCTCTTCCTTTGGAAGTAGGTATTTCGCTATGAGACTGAATGTAATCGCGTTTGTCTTTATCCCCAAAATGTCGCTAGTTTCAAGTTGCATGGGGCAAGACATGTGATGTGAAAAATGTTGTTCACTTATGTTGGTAATCATCAATGTGATCTATAAACTGACTTAATTTACGATACATTATATCACAGAAAACAAATTGCGACAACACACATTTATGAACTAGCTGAAAAAGGTGATAGTTTCATACTTTATGAAATATTAAACGAAAATGTGTGTCGGTAAGTCATGTATATACGATGCTAAGGTTAGCTTCAATGTTCTGTGATAGGGGATTCTATAAGTAACCAAATATAAAAAGGATAAAGTTGAATATTTTGAATTAGTAGCAGAAATTAGGAACTACTTCTGAAACTTTAGAATATGTTTTTATGTGTTATATAGGGGGGTTTGCACTAGAAATTGAACATCCTTGATAGTGTTTATGTTTAGAAATTTGAATAATAGTATTGGATATAAAAATCAAATGGCTTTAGAGTTGGGGGTGTGGCTCAGTGCTAGAGTGCGTCTTTAGCATAGATGAGGCCGGGGGTTCGATTCCCCTCACCTCCATTTTTTCTTTTCGAAAACATTATTTTTAAAAAATCTTTCCCATAAAGCAATGAACTGAAACTTTTTGTGAATTCATAGAAACTGCATAATAAGAAAAGATATGACATGAACAAAGTTTAGTTTTACAAACAAACAAAAGAGAATTACTTCTTATATGAGTCCCCAATATATCCAATTAAGTTTGCAGCCCTGCTTGCAACAATCGGCTCCTTATTAGACAAGAGTGGATATAGGGTATTAACAACATTCATATCTCGGAGAACGGGAGCGAAGAACTGGAAATCGGAGCCAATCAAAGATGTCAAGCAATCAACAAGATTGCAATTGAAAGGATATGAAGCAATGACAGTAAATTTAACAATAGCCTCTGTTCCTCCAAGCTTTGAAACACTTCTTCTTTGTTCCATAGTTCCTAGGCCGTAGCACCTTACAATCGCATATACAGCCTGTTCGCGAACCCTTGTTTCTTCATTAACGGCAGATTTCATGAGCCTCTCAAGAAGTCCTGTTGATATTATCACATCAATATCTTGACTCTTCCTGATGAAATCTGCTAAAGTTCTGCACGCTTGTATGCGAACACTCAACTCTGAATGATCAAGCTGCTGGAAGAACTCGTTGATGGAATCGCCAATCTCGAGATCTAACTTGAATAATGCAGATAACAAAATCAATAATGGAATAAGAACTGTTGAATCAGTTGTTTTAAGATGTGGAAGGAAACACTGTGTCAAGTCATGCTCTTTAACCTTGTTCGGATACTTTTCGATCGCAAAATGAAGGCTCCACAATAAATATTTCAACGGAACATTTTGAGAATGCAATATTTCGGTGCAGTTTGCAAAAAGAGGCTCTGATTCTTCACTGGTGGGTATCGGAAGCATGTGGAACATGCCATATATTATTTGGCCTGCTAAATCTTGAATTTTTTCATTACTATGTTTCATGAGGTTCAAAGCGACAGGAATTATATTGTTATCGAGGCACTCTTGTCTGCTCGTTACTGATGAAGCTGCAATTCCAAACAAACACCAAGCTGCGTGATGAACTAATTGTTCATCATCGGAATCAATGAATTTTAGTGCGATTTTCAACGCACTTTTATATAGCACGTCAACATTCTCCTTGGATCCAAGAATAACAGCCAGATTATATAATGCTTCTCTTTGGCAGTTGACTAACGAGTCGTTTTCGAGTATTTTTAAGATTGTTTTGTAGTACCTGTGCCCAGGGCCGAGCTCTGGAAGCATTTCACGAAGGTCGCTCGTTCGAATATTATATAATAAGTCTGGAAGCTTGTCATATTCGCGATTTTTGAAGCACTTCAATGCAGAAAGTATGATTTCGAGCGTTTTTTCATGCTTAAGCGTACGAATTCGCGCTTGTTGATGCTGCATAAATTAACGTATCGAGAAAAGTGTCATTTTTGCTCATTAAAAAAATCACTGAACAAAACATACATTTATAAATTTTACCAAAAAATCATTTTAGATATTTCTGATAATATAACAGTAAACTACCTCTTCTAATGTACAATATATATAAATGCTGACTCCCAATTATAATAACCTGTTTTGATCTGAGATTAGATTTGTTTCCATATCTATTTCTATAATGATTACTTATTTATTACAAGAACTTGCTGAGTGCAGTAATGATTTCACTTTTCACTAATAGATATGCGATCAAAGCCTCATAGAACAGTCGATTTTTAATTTTGACAAAAGGAAATATTAATTGATATGTAAATAATTCAAAATATACAATTATGCCAATCTGACACGTAAAGTAATATAGATGATAATCAAATAGAGATATGATTGTATAATAAAAAAAGCAAAATAAAATTTACCAATCATCATTATCCTTCAAGAAATAACAGTTTTGTGCCTTCATATCCTCTTCTCTTTCTCTAGCCTCGCGCAACTTCCTCTCAGCGATCTGCTTCAGCTGAGCCTCGCGCAATCTCTTCATCTCCTCCTTTCTTGTGACCTCTTCGAATGCACGCTCCTCGTCATACTTATCGTCTATTATTGGTGTCTTCGGCCTATTCTTCTCTTCCTCTGCCTTCTGTGCCTTGAGCTTGAGTGAGTTCTTCCAGTCCTCGTTCCTCTGCTTCTTCATCTGGATCTTTTTCTCGATGTCTGCCTGTCTCTGAGCCTCCTCACGTGCAGCAAGCTCTGAAGCTGCTGTGTCAATGATTCTCTCGTTCTTCGCCTTGAGCTCGAGGAACTTCTTTGACTGAATCTGGAATATCTTCTCACGGCGCTTTCCCTTCTCCTCGCGGACCTTTGCGAGGTGCTCCTCTCTCTCCCTCTTCTGGGCTTCGATCTGTTCCTGCTCCTTGCGAACGTGCTCCATGAGGACCTTTTCTTCCTCCTGTTGGCGCTTCTTGCGGTTCAACAGGGATCCGTTAGTTTTCTCGAATTCCTCGAGAGCCTTCTTCTCCTCTTCCTTCCTCTTGCGTGCTTTCTCCTTTTCGGCAGCTTCCTCTTCTGCCTGGATTTTGGCTAATTTTTCTGCCTCCTGCTTTTCGAAATCGGCCTGAGCTTGAGCCTTCTGCTTGTGTAGCCTGAGCTCACGCTGGTAAACTTCAGCAAGTTGCTTCTGCTGCTCTCTCTTCGAGTTATCGTTCCTATTCAAAAATGCTGTCGTTGCTTCGGCTTCTGCTTGTTCTACTTGTGCCCAATGAGCATCGTCTTTCATTCTGGCCGCCCTTGTTTGCTCTTTCATGATTAACTGCTGCTTGAGCTGCTTTTGGACGCAATCTTTAGCGATTTGTGAGTGAAGCGGACGAAGTTCGCCGATATTTCCTGTAGCAATGGCGTTTGCTGCGGTTTTCGTGCAGAGACGCTCTGTTCTGATCATATTTGGCATTTGTGCTTCCAATACTTTCTGTTCTTCCGATTTTGGAGCCATACTCTGCTTGACTGTATTTGTGAATGGAGAATCTTCGCTCATTCTGTACGAGTTCGTTAATTTCGACTTTCCTGGCTTAAATTCGAAGCCTTCGTTCGGGAAAAGATCTTCATTTCCTAAAATATCGACGCGTGTGAAACCACTGGTGGCAATGTCGTCTTTTCTCGCTCCCGCGGCAAAAGTTGTGTTCATTTATTGCGCTTAAATAGAACTAACGTATTCAAAAACCGTTTTTAAGTTTCTGCCGCTGAAATATTGATATCTAAGCTATTTCTGACCATTTATAGTATTGCATTATCATATAGAATATATTTGTCAAATAAGAATTATAGGTTATCGCTTATTTTTAAAAATTATAAATTTGGCATCAAAAATAACCTCGTTGAAAGTCGCAATTTTTTCTAGAACTAATACTTCTAGACAAGAAGGCGAACTATTCTTAGCGGATATTGGAATTATCTAAGTGATGTAGAGGGTATACTATGTGTTTAACAATTGAAACAGATGCAGCACAGAAAATAATTCCGATATCAGCTACGAATATTTCGCCTTCTTGTCTAGAAGTATTAGTTCTAGAAAAAATCGCGACTTTCAACGAGGTTATTCAAATTTTCTATAAATTTTAATAAAAACAATGGTTTTGAGGTGAAGAATTCAAGTTCTAATATCAATAAACGTTCTTTTAATAAATGAATCAGTATACACAATTACAAAAAAATAAAATATAAAATCTATAAAAATTAGTTGTTGTTTTCTGGGAGCTTGTAAGTCCTGAACTGGAAGTAGTCCTGCTGCGTTGTTGTCCAGGATGGGCAGTTAGACTTAAGTTGGAGATGAGACTTCTGCAAAGCATTGTCTTGTCTCGTTGCTTGATCGCAGCGCTGTGGGGCCTTGAAGCTTTCTTTCATGTTGGACTCCTTGACAACGAATCTGTCTTCCTGTGAAACAACGTTGTGGCCGCCTTTCAAAGCATCGCATGATGGAGGAGGTCTGAAATCTGGTTGTGGAAGATATGTTACCTGATATGTTGTCTGGCCTGTTCTTGCTGCTGTTCCTGTGTCCGTCTTCGAGTGATGCGCTGTGTGGAATGCGCGCATAGCGTTTGCATCGACCCTGTCCATTGTCCTTCCTGGATCTTTGAATGTGTCGCTGTACAAGGACCTATTCTCGTTGATTCCTGTATATCCGATGTTGCAGTGGCTCTGCTGCAATCCCATGTTTGCTGGACGTGCTGGTTCAGCGTGCTTCACTGGGAAGTCCTCGCGCATTGTTGTTGTCATCTTCCCATCCCAGTTGCGGAAGTCGCAGTGTGAGATGAAGGCAGTCTTCTCTGCAGCGGGCGGTTGTTTGTACTCTGGATGTGGAATGATTGACTCGTGCATAACAGATTTCGTGACTGGAGGAATTGTGGGTGTGCCTTGGTCAACAGTTGAGCGTGTGAGGGCAGCGCGACGAATACGAGCGAGTGTTGGATCAACAGCTGTTGTTGCTCCGGCAGTTTGAAGATCTCTTTGCTTAACGAAGCCGTCTTGCGTTGTTGTTGTGTAAGATGTCTGAATTCCACCGAGCTTCACACTTGTGCGCTGATTTGCTTGTGTCATTCCTTGATCGAACACGATATTTCCATCTCTCACATATACAGCTGTAGATGAAGCAGTTTGAGCGCGATGACCCGACCAGTCCTTGTATGTGTCCTTGTTCAATGAGTTTGGTGTTCCGAATGCGCCAAGTTGTTCGAAATTCGATTTTGTACCGAGGCCCCTGTTGAGTTCGTGGTTTATCGGTGAGGCAGGAGCTGCAGTGTTGGGTCTGTACGAGGCCTTGTTGGTCGTCTCCCACTTAGGAGCGCTCGTTGTCGATAAATCGAAGTGTGTTGCAGTAAACTGTTCGCGATAGTTCTCTCTTTTCGGGATTCCTTCGTGATATTCCTGCTGTACGACCCTCTCCGGGAACGGATCTTTACTATTGCCGAGAGAAAATGTCGTTTGCATCATCTGGTCCCTCGTATAAGCGGGATCTCTGACGCATGAGGTAGAAAAGCGTCGGTATTTGTCGATGTACTCGGAATCTTTCGTTGTTGGTATGTTGCTGTTAGTCCAATGTGTCTTCTGGAGCATAACGGTGTCAATCTTTTGTTGCGAAGTATCTGCTGTTTGGGGCCTCATCGCGGCTCCATACGTTGTCTCCCAGGAGAGATTCCTGCGGTCGCCGATTTGGATCTTCGAGCGCTGTAATTCGAGGTAATTATGTGTCGGAAAATCGGGAGTATACATATATGAAAGTTAACGTATAAATAATCGTTTTTATTAAAAATTTTGAGAATATGTTCTAAATTATGTATAATTCACTTTTGGTGTGGAAAAATTGACTCTTGTGCGGAAAAATTCGTTAGAAATCATGATCTGACATTTATGTTATTTACAGGTCAAAAACCAATTTATATGTCAAAAAATATTTTCCTTGTCATATAACATTTTTGAGGCAGAAATCATATTTTACGTGTCAAATTTACCAAGTTCAAATGTTTCAATTGCAATCTGATGCGTCTCATCCTTTGAGGGAGCCAGATGCTATATTAAAACCGAACATTGAGATGCTTGTTTCTAATTTTATCGAAGATGGCGGTGACACAAATGATCTGATTGAATATCTTGCGAGTGGTTATGTTGGCAAACTTCATAAGCTGGACATTCTCGGTAGCATCATGTCCAAGCATAGATTTGACTTTCGAGAGAGCTTTAGAAATACAATACAAAAGAAAATTTTTCAATTGTTTAAGCCAGAAGCATTTGATTACCTTGTGTTGGACTCTATGACAATCCCTAAGTGGGTTGATGAAATTGTTGAAAGCCAATTTTGGACTTCTGTAATGTTTTCCTTAATTGATAGATATCCAACTTCAAACTTTGTTAATTATTGCTTATCACAGGTTTGTTTGAAGCACCCTGAGAATATTACAACAGTGCCGCCATATGCTCTTAAATTAGACGCATTTCAAAATGTGATTCGATATTATCTCGAAATTTATTCACCTGAAAATCAGGCGAAATTCATTGATATACTAACAACCGACACAAGGACGTCTATGGAAGCTGCCTTTATGTTCGATAGAAATACACAATACAAACTAATTCAACAAGTTGAAGTCAAACTCGCTCAAAATATTACTAACCTACACTTATTCCAGAGGATTCTGATGAAATTGGACAACTGGAACCCAGCTGTTATAAATGCATACTTCGGAATCATTCCACTTTATCCAGAGCACATCAATGCTTTTCGTGAATATATTTCTCGCTCAAATTACTCAAAAGATCTTGTTTTTAGGAAAATGTCAGCATCGCTTCTCGATCCTAATGTTACAAATCAAACAACAGAAGAGCTCATTAAGTTCTTGTCTGAAGTTACAGAAACTAATGTTGATTTACAACTTTACACAACAGGCATTAATAGCCTCAGACAATGGAAGTTTAAGGATGCAGGTGAACTTTGGTCTGCTTTCCAAATATTGAAGAACTACATGGTCGCCTCAAATGCTCTTGATATGATGAAGTATCTTGCGAAAACAAACAAATTAGCAATACCTGATGGCCAATTAAATAGGAGTCCCGAGATTGACATTATTAAAGAAATCATGTACTGGCATCCTCAACTGCGAAACAAAGCATTTGATGTCTATTCTCTCCTTTATGAAGGAATTAGAGGAAAAACAGACTCGTATAAGATACTCATGACGGCTCTTTATGATAACCTCCACTATATGTTTGGTTTTGGACTCGCTATCAAAATTCTCCACTTCTTGCGCAAAAAGAAAGAACCGCTTGATATCTCCAAGGAGAGGCAAGTCTATGTCACTCTATTTCCACTCCTCCATCCGCCTTACTCTGATGAGTTTCTTTTAGAGTTTGCAAGAACACTTGACTCAACAAGAGTGAGATCGATAATATTCCCAATTGTCAATACAAAGCCAAATCCTGTTCAAGTAACTGTCCTCAGATATTTGGTAGGTTTCGTTCAAGATATAAACAAGCAAAACTTACTCAAAGGAAAGCCAAAAGAAGCAGTAATGTATGATGATTTGAGACATGCAGCAATGAAAGCTCTGAAATGATTTATAAAGCAATGTGTTTGATATAGAACATAATTAGCAAATCTTTTTTCCTTGATTATGCAGTAATTAATGATTTAACATGAGAAAATAAATTGAATTTGAAATATTTAATAAAAAAGCTATATGTTCAATGCATAACGATATAAAGATGTTTTGTAGTAGAATCATTTTAATCATATCTTTATATCATTAATATATGATGAATTATATTATTAAATTCTACGAACAATGGGCATTATCGACTTATTTGAGGTATATTTGAAATAACCTAGTGATCGCTAGTTTCCCTATATGCATTATATTCGTCAAACAGCAATTTCTTTGTTAATCTAAAAATTTTTCGCAAGTACTTTGTAAACATCACAAAATAAAATAAAATTGAGAAAGTAATTTGTAAACATTTGAATTCCAAAAATCATGAAATTTATGCTATCTGAGTGTAGAAAATCTATTTGCACAAAAAATTTCAATTGTGGTTTTTCTTGAAAACAACGCCAAAATATGTTCAAAGGAACTCCTAAATTCAAAAAAAAATCAAATAATATTATTTTTTGTGAAAGGAAGTAATTTGTAAATCTTTTAATTCTCCAATTCAAAGAAAAGCTTCAAATTTCTTCATTTTACTGATGTCTGTCTACAACAGGTTTGATCCGAAGGATGACGCGAGACTTAGGGAGCTCGTTGAGAGGTACGGCGAGAACAATTGGAAGGTTGTCGCTTCTAAAATGTATGGAAGAACTTACAGACAAGTTAAAGATAGATGGCTGAGGTATTTGTCGCCAGAAGTTAATCATAGTCCATGGACACAGGCTGAGGATGATCTTTTGAATAAATTGGTGCCAACACTCAGCCCAAGATGGAAAGAAATAGCTTCTCATTTTTCAGGAAGGAATGATATACAAGTCAAAATGCGTTATAAAGTCCTCAAAAACCGTGCAAAGAAGGAAATCGCTGAAGTTGAGCAAGTCCAAAGTGAACCATTTTCATTTGATGAATTCGAATTTGAGATGGAGCCATTCGAGTTCGTAAGCGATATATTCAGATCTGTTTAGTGCGTTTAGATCATTGTTATGTAATAAATAAATGAATTTTGTATCTTGGAAAATAACTCTTTATTTAAGAACTTTTCATTAGACATAGCATACACTACCTCCATCATATTCAAAATTTAGTCAATAAATAGGATTTTAAACTTCTGATCAAAATCATTCTTCTCTAACTCATACATTCTTAAATTAAACGAAGAATGAACATGACTCTAAAAGTTGTTATAATTTTTCTCTCAACATTATCAGAAAACCAATTACAAAATGAAACAATTGAATCTGTGTGATCAAATATGGTAATTAACTGAAATATTAAACAGAATATTACGCTGTTTGAGTAATATCGTATATTAGAAATGGAAAACAAGTCAATTAGAAAGTTCAAAACGAAATATTTAAAGAAATAGAATAAATTTTTATTAATTTCACAACAAAACTCATAAAATACACTAATATAACTCATTAAACAACGCCGGTATGTGTCAATTAATGAAATAAACCGGAAAATTATTATCAAGAAATAATTATTCTCTAGAATAAACCATCGCAAGAGGTTCATCGAAAACAGAGCCAATGGGGCAAGTTCTTGATCTATTATCGTTGAACATTGTCCATTTCTTTCCATCTTCTTCTCTAATGAAAGCTTTGTATCTCTGAGTAAATGTATGGCCAACGTGAGCTATTGCTCCAACTAATTTATATTTGTCTTGAGAATTACCTGTAAATTGAGCAAGATTCAAAGAAGTTCCATAAGCGACTTCGTCTTCAAGATAGTTGTAATCATGCGATGATTCCTTGACGAATCTATGTAGGTAAACGATCAAAATCTGTGGTAATTGAATTGATTTCGTTTGTTCCCTAACTAAAACCTTTTTCTTGCACTGCGGGCAGTCCCATCTATTGCTTTTATCGCGTTTACGAAGTGAGTAATAGTGAGCGAAGCAATCTTCGATTTTTGATTTTCTGAAAAGTTTCTTGACAATTACGACTGTTATGGATGATCCTTCGACATCAAACTCGTTGAAGTACTTGCACTTTGGGCAAAGCTCGGATCGATGCTCTTTAACTTTAAATAAATCCTGAACAACAGTTCCTTCGCGTAAGAGTATATTAAGAAGTGATGGCAATTCAAAATGCCTAATTGTGTTGATCTCATCTGTCTTCATATAAACAGCTGTATTGTACGCGACCGAAAAATTCGAAGTTTCGGTATTAATATGGGCTGTTGGGTTTTTCATGATTTCCGAGAAATACCTGACGAAGGCAATGTCAACCGAATCATTGTTTTCATCAGCAACGTCAGGAATTTGAACTGCTGATACAACATTACGAATTGCAGGAATTCTAGCCAAGCATTGCAACAGTGCACTGAATATACTTCCTTCTGAGATGATTGACATTCTCATGTTCCCAGGAATTGAACTCACCGATCCAATAGAAGTTGTCTTTCCATGGTTTGTAGGGTTCATTCTGAGTGATCCTGGCAACGAGACTTGGATTTTATTTCCAAAAAGCTCAATCATCTTCTGTGCTGTCGTATCATCTGGAATAACAACATTCGTAGAATCAGACAAAAACGTCGATGTCGTAGGATCGAACTTCTTTCTCTGTCCCACGTTCTTTTTGATGTCATCCAGTGTCCATGTTGGATGAACAGTGACCGTGAGATTCTCTTTTTCGTATACGAAAGTTAGTTTTATCGGGTATATGATGACTACCGGAGCCTGTGTCTTTGGATCTGGTAGTAATGGACGGAGAATCTGTGGTCCACCGTGGAAGAAATTGAATACTGTTTCTGCAATATTCTTATCTAAAACTTCAAAATCGATATGCTCTTCGACATGCTCTTTGTTTTGCAGTCTTGTTTGAAGATCGAAGTTATTTATCTCACCCGGCAAAGGGTTAGATTCGTCATCCAGCCAAGAAACAAAAGTTTGATACCAATCACTCGCTACAAGAAAGACGTTCCTCGCGGAGTTGCTTCGTGGTACTTCCCTTTTGAGCTGGGGCAAAAATGGTATCATTTGGTCCCTGAATCCAGATTGCATGTTAATTTTGGAAACAATTTTTGAGAAGAAATCGATTAATTTTAATTTAAAAATTTTGGAACCGCTTTTTTCTGAAAAAAAATCTGGAATTTATGGACGAATTTCGCGAGCATGACTTTTTGTGAGGAATATAAACCTTACAAAAAATAATTAATCATTTTTGCCCCAGTATCGTTGGCATGAGATTTAACGGACTATGAATTCGAGTTTTTGAAGCAAATTGTAGCAAAATTCCGATCTTAGTCGTTTTTATTGGAATGCAATGCCTACAGCCGCACTTTTGGGAGTGCAACTGGAAAATAATCAAATTAAGATAGGATTACTTTTTCTGGTGTGTAAATGTTTTGTCTTGCGTTTTGTCACGTAAGATGTGGAATATGACGTGTAAATAGTATATTTGTCATGTAATGCTCTGAATAATTTAGCATTCAATGTCACGTTTTTGGTGTGTAAAACAGATTTTTGAATGGAAAAATCTGTCCGCTCAATTATTTTCTTTTTGCTTTTTTTCGTGTCTTCTAATTTCATCCTCGTTGCCAAAAACTAATCACAAACGGAGCTTTGCTTCTTGGGTATTTTTCCTCTTTGTTTTATCAATAAATGCTATATTCCCTGGCTACATGCCAACTACAGATTCGAATCATATACACAAGCTTAATGAATTCAAATATCTGATAGTATTTTCAATTTGATTTATAATTCATGAACTTTCAAGGGATATAATCAAATATATGTGGCTTTGGCAAATCGCATATGCGGAAAGAAAAATATATATAGTTACATGGGAAAGATAGAAATAATATTTATAGAAGAGCGTAAACGCCTTTGTTACGAAACATTTGAACAAGAACATACATTGATTTTCTATATGTTATCTTCATATACTTGTATATGAATAGAGATAGGAATGCTGCAAGGAAGAAACTAGAAATGATGCTTCGAAGATGGAATGAAAATCCAACACTTCTTTCTTCGGTAATTTCAGTTTCATCTATCATTTGGTTGCTTTCTTCAGAAGTAGACTCAACAGTATTTGTATCAAACAGTGCATCTAAATGATTTGTATCTGCATTCATCGTGAATAAATGCGTCATATATGAAGGAATTTCGAGCTTCTGAGCAATATATGTCGAGATCTGTTTCCATATTGTGGAAATCGCGTCATTTGAATTCCAAGGTGTGCATTTGTTATCGAAATATATGGCTGATACGTTCAATACACCCTTGAGAACTTGGCTGTCAAGTACCAAAGAATGTGAATGATTGCATCCCAATATAGTTTTAAATGGAAGAATAGTGATAGTTTCTTGGAAGTAATTATTCACTGCAAATGCATCAGGTGTGAAATTTGTTGCTTCACTTTGCTGTACTGCAATTTGATATAAAATGCCGAAATCTCGTTCGTTTGGAGACAATAAAAAGAAGTTTGAATCGAAATATGATGTGAGCGAGTTCATCGAGAATATTTTGTTGTTTATTATTGATGATGGCGTTGGAAAATCGAAATAAATTGATAAATCTGTTAGAGGTAAAATGTTGGGACTAATGTATAGAATTTTCTCAAACTTCGTGAGTGTCCATGCGTTAAGCTTAAATATTGAGCAATTGATAAGTTGAGTTGAATTATAACTGAGATTAATGGCAGGTCTAATAACGAGTTCAGACCAGACGCTGTATATTAAATTGGTCTGATCTATTGGAATCTTGAGACCTGAAGGAACAATTAAAACTCTTGGATATTTGTTGCAATATTTTTTGAGAATTCCACCCAATATGATAATATTCTGTAGACCTCCGAATTGCTGATCATTTTTGCCAGTGTAAACAGAAACAAATGCATAATTCGCAGACTTCGAATTATCTTGATCTGAATTCTTATCGAAATGTGGTCTGAAATCTACGCCATAAGGATTGGCATACAACTGAATGAATAAAAAGCTTAAAATTATCATTTCAGTTATATTTCTAAACCTTCAAAGATTTTTCTATTATAAATTTGACATATAAACTCGTGTTTGTCACGTAATGTGTCAATAGTCAAAAATAAAACTGACATTTATTTTATGAGTGAAATATATGAAGGAAACTACGAACTGACCAAAACATGGGTTTCGTGTCTCGAGGCAATATCCACAAACTACGACCAACCGCTTTCTGACCATGTTGTAGCTGCTTTAGTTGCAGTTGGGTTTTTCAAAAACGAAGAAGATGCGAGAAAATCAGATTTCACGTTTACAATGTTCCTAGAAGTATGTCACATGTGTTTGAGGACTAATTTTCGGCCTGAATATAAGTTTGTTATCGTTTATACAATTTTCGATATATTGTTTGTGCATGATGCTGCACAGGCAGAGCTAAACAAAGCAATGGCGTTATTCGGAATAACTGGAAAAGAAGTTGCTCTTTACTCTGCAATTTGGTTATTATTCAACCAAATTCCTGGAATTCATCCAGATATCTACTTCGAGAACCTCATTTCGGAAGAAATTCCAAATTGTATCAAAGATAATGTTAAAGAACAAATGAAAGAATTTATTCTTTCATTAAAGCCTGAATCTACTGTTGCTACATTCAAGCAGATATATGACGCATTTCTATCGAAATGATCTATCGCAAATATATATATTGTTAAAATAATTTTTCTTTTCAATAAAAATTGTTACTTATTAGACCAAATTACGATGTCTTATCAACATCTGTGATACGCATTAGAATAATAAGAGATCTAACAGATATTGAAAAAAAAAATAAAAATTGGTCTAGGATTATATATATTTAAAATACAAGTACATTACAATGCGAGGACTGCTAACATCAATATAAAGTGTTTCAATGGATTGGTAAATTGAATGTTTTGCCTCTGAGACTTTTGATGGCAAAATTAGAGAACCATGTTGAAATTGATTCAATGTGCTTCTGAGATGCATTCCTTGGATCGCCAAGCAATGGTTTGACATCAATATCAACAATGAGATCGTTTCCAATGCAAATAGATATTTCCTTTGTTTTCTCATTCTTGAATTTAATGGAGACACGGGCAACTAAAAGACACAAAATTAATTCAACAGCGATATTAAAGGAGAAAAGTTGTGGTAAATCAACAGGTCCACCAGAAACTGTTGCTGAGATCGAAATAGATGGTGTGCCCTGGAAATGAAGAAGGAAACTCAAAATTGTATCATTATCGTCATTTTTAAGTTGTATTTCAGAAATAAATGGTGCAGAATCTGAATATTTGTATGGTGTTATTGTAGCTTGAGTGAGAATATCTGGTTTCTTTGGCTCAGCAACGATTTTTTGATTTAATATTGTGCAAATATCAGAGAGAATTTGTGCGTCAATACGAGCAACGTTCATTCTGGCCAACAAAATATTCAACCAATCGGCTGATTCAACTTCTTCAGGAGGTTGAATAAATTTTGGATGGCCTTTGAGTCTCTTTGGCTGATACAATATTCCAAGAATAATGAAAGCGAATATAAGGATAACAATGGCCATGAAAAAGCCGAATAAATACGTTCCAAAACCAATTTCAACTGTTTTCATTAAAAATGATTTTACTTGTCAGGATTTGATTACTTGTTATATTTATATAATTTACATGTCAAAATTTTGTAATTTTATCTAAAAATCAAACAAATGCTTTTAAACATAAATAATCAATAATATTTGTGGTTATCCGCCACCGATGATTGATCCGATGTTAATGTTAGCTCTTGAGATTAAATCCTTCATTGATTCATCGAGTTTGGTCGCTTCTTCGAGAATTGGAACAACAATGGAATCTCTTTCGAACTCTAAGTGTATCTTCATCAATTCCACGAGATCTTCCTTTTCACTTGGATCAAGGACTTCATCCATCTTCAGCTTTGCCCATCTTTCTGCGACATCCCTCTCTCTGAGGAAAATGCTCTGTCTTGCAAGCGCGCAAAGGACGATAGAAGGTGCTGCGCCAACAAAACACTCCATCTGCCCTGTTGCATCGAGAGCATCGATTGTGCGCCAAAACTGGGCCTTCTGCTCTGTACCCATAGCATGGAGAAGTGACATATCTGTCCACGAGAATGCAGTGAAGAGAGATGAAACTGTTGAGAACAAACCAGACGTTTCAAGTGTGAAAGATATTGTTTGGTCAACAGATGGTTGTCCCTCCATAGCAATAGGATCAGAATATAGTGTGAGAAGGAAGAGAAGAATGGAAACCATTTCAACTTCGCTCAAGAGTTTGACGAATCCTGTGGAAAGGAGAAGGAATGTCGCGTACTGGAAATGATCAACAGCTAAACGCCATGAATGGAACGAGAGCGGTGGGTGGAGAGCTCTTATTTGAAGAACTACTTCCATTGCTGTCTCTTCTTCACATCCGAAGAATTGGAGGACGCCAAGATCATGGAATGTCTGCATGATTCCCTTCAGCATGTCGTCTTCGTCCATAATAGTGAAATCGAGTGCTGTCGTGGAAAGGAACTCACCACTGTTTCCAGCTTCATCATCAATGATTGGCATTGATCCCTGCTTGCTTAGTTTAGGGATTGTCTTGTTAGAAGTGTTGAAACCACGGGCATCAAGTCCATTAAGTGATGATAATGCTTTCAGCAAGTTGATAGTTCTTTCTGTGAGATCGGCGGTATTCGCAAACACAATATCAGGAATGTGAGCGCATGTAATATCAACCATCGATGTCGGGAGTGGTTTAAAGTCATCGATTAATATCTGCACTTCTTGCCAGACTTTGAAACTTGCGTCAAATTGGTTTTCAAATAGAGCGATATTGATGAAGTCAATCAACTTCTTCTTCCTGTTATAGTAAATATCTTTCAGAGCACCTTCAAGAACGCTTCCACAGATTCTCTGCCACATCTTAATCATCTTCAGGACACTGCCTTGATTTATCTCCTCCTTGTCAGCAGGATTGTTGGAGTCGCCGTTTGTCCAAGAAAGAAGCCTTCCGGATGATATTGATGTTCTAAATGTGTTCAAGATTGAAAGCGATGAAGCTTGGGGTGGAATAAACTTTCTGCGCTCTTCATTGTGACTTTGTGCAGGCTTTGGAGGCAAGATCTGAGCAGATTTATCTTCACCGCCAAACTTGAGGACGCCAATGACAGAGTAGTTTGTATTTAGAACTGGGAAATATAGCGTTTTTGTGTTATCAACATTATCTTCAATTTCAATGACTGAGCCTGTCTTGCAGCATTTTGATGCTGGATGATCAGACGAGAGGCTGATAACATCGATCTCTTCACTATATTTATCGATCAATTCGTTCCTGAAACGGTCAACAGTGTAAAGGCAGACAGATGTAAAGTGTGTGTTCTCTCTGAAGAACTTATTCATTCTCTGGATCATTGTCATGAGGTCTGTTGGGGATTTAAGGCTGGCAATGACATCGGTGAGAGCCTCTGCTTGGCCCACTTGCCTTTTAGATTCTGCGATTGTCTTTTTCAGCTTCTTATTCTTCCATGCGCTTTGCAAAATCGGAAGCATATGTGCGCAAATCGTGCTCAAAGCTTCTTCATCGAGTGCTGTGAAACTTGGTAGCTCCTTCTTGTTATATAGAACGACAGCCCAATATACTTTAGAGCTGTCCAAAATTGGTGAAACGAGGAGAGAACTACTGAATGAATTTTCATCATAACAGTCAATGGCAGAGTCATAATGCTCTGAAAATTGAGGTTTCGTTGAGTTAATAGTTTGTCTGTACGTAATGGCTGTTCCAACGATACCTGTTATAGGTATCGGCTCTTCTAGAGTTTCGTACTTTGTCAGTTCTCTGACAACACCTTTTTCAATCGAAACTTTGAATAATTTCACTGATTCGCAGCTGAAAAAGTCTGTGAAACTCGTGAAAATGTGGTCAACAATTGATGACATTTCACTCGCAGTACAAAGAGAAACATAGTTATACACTGCTTGTTGGAAAGCCTGAGTTCTCTTCCGAGAGAGTTCTGACTTTTCGAGGCCTGGAATCATTAACGCAATTGATCTTGCCAGCATTGATGTTGTCAAGTAATCTCTATCCTTGATGCCACCAACTTTATCGAACAAGCAGAGAATTCCCTCAACTTGATACTGTGAAACAACAGACAGAACAGGCATAATAAAGATCTTTTTGTTCTCTTGGATGATTGGTGTGTCTGCTTGTGAAACTTCTGGATCATCAGAGTTTGATTCGATTGGGTTTTGGGAAACAATGGCGCGCTGGAAGATGCCTTGTTTAAGCGGGAATCTCAGCTGGATTTTCTCTTTCAAGAAGACAAGTTCATCTGTTGACTGTTCATACTTCAAGAAGAAAGCACGTGGGCAATTATAGAAAATAGGGAATCTTGTTTCGATGAGAGAAGTCATCTCGCAGATTGTTGGAACATTGTACATGTCAGTGATCAACTGCTGGAATGCAGCCAAGTGGCGGCAATCGGCAATAAAAGCCTGAAAGAACTGCTGTCGAACAGGAATTTCCCAGCCTTCAATAATCGTTGGAAAACCGGAAAATCTCTGATTATCATCAACAAAAAGAGTGCAATATGACATCAGCGCGAGAGGATACTTCTCGAAGAACTGTTGGAAGTTTTGCGTTTCTTGTAAATCTTGTAAAATTATGTCAAGTGGAGATTTGTTATAATAGTTTTGCCTGGATTGCGCAAATGCGTGTGAAGGATGTGTATTTGCATTTGGAGATGAGACATCACCTGCTGGTTGATGTGTTAGTTGTGTATCAAACTCTGCAAAGAGATTTGATGCAGAATCACTTTGATAAATGTTTCTATCTTTCGTAAGCTTTTCATTTCTATCACGTGCACTTCTTGATTGTGTATATAATGAATCATATGTTTGAGTTCCTGTAATAATCGGAATATCTCCAAAAGATTCTGAAGAAGCACCGAGGGATGCACCAAATATCGTAATTAAATCCTTTTGCTCGGTTAAAATCGCTTGTAATTCCTTTTCTTCTTGACGAAGTTTTGCTAATTGTCTCTCTTTCGCGTCATGGAATGTGTGAAGCTCCATAAGACGTTCTGCCTCAAAAGTATGCTCGCGTAGAAGTTCGCTGGCACTGCTAAAGTGCACACGATCTCCCATGAATAATAAAACGAAGAAAAAGTGCTAGATTTTATAAAAAGTGACGAGATTTAATTGATTTTTGACAAGTAAAATAATTTTGGAATGTAAATTATTATCATTGTTTTTGAAGAAGTCACTCCACATCCTAATTTCATACCTACTTAAGCCTATGATCCCTTTTTTTGCCAGTCACTTATATACATCAATTCCTTTATAGCCCTTAACTTTCAGCTAACAGTTTCAAAATACCAAAAATATGAAAATTAATTCTCAAATTTTTATACTTATTACATGCTCATCTTATATTTAATGTCAGTGTATTCCACGTGTTACTTTCAAAATCCCAAAAGAAACAATATTTTGCAATTCAGAATAAATATTACTGTACTGAAAGGCAAAGATTAACTAAATAATAACCTCTACCACTAAGCTTTATTTACTAGTTCACCAGATTTCAAAATTACGAACTTTTAGTTTTTCTCGAATTGTTTATCGAAAAACTATCAATTACTTCATCGTATCCGAATTTTGCAAAGTAAGCTATTAATACGTCATTTTCTATTTTAACATTTTCTTCAATTATATATTCTGAATCAAAAATTTTTCTTGAATAAAAAGTTCTTTTGTAAAGTACAATAATGCTATTTAGTAAAGTATACAAATAAAGCTTTAACATTGATAAAATTGTTGAGGGGAAAAAAAAATATTTTATGATTGAACTAAAAGTATGCAAAATTGTTTGAGGTTGATGCACACGTAAACTTTTGTTAGTTGTACCGGATACATTTGGTGTTAAAGTTTAGCTACACTGGATAAATAATTAAACAAGCGGGGAAAAAGCGTATTTTTCATAAAAACTGAAAACTATTGATGTCACAACAACAAGCAGAACCGAAACCATCAAGATTCAATCTTGATTGAGGTCTTGACATGGCTCAGCAACATGAAAAAATTAAAATAACGTATTTATGTAAAAAATACGTTATTTTAATGCAATGCTTTTTATATCCCCATAAGCGCATTAGTATGCTGTTTATTAGTTGGATTTCTATAATCTATGTATCAAAACAAAAATCATGCAAAACAAAATATGATCAGCTCAAAATCAGAGATAAGAGCTTAATAATAAGCAGGTACTTTATCCACTCACATCCGATCATATCAGTGTTAGTTAATTACGATATTTACCTCGCAAATCGCAAGAAGTTGATCTGAATTTGGTCATCCTTGATATTGAAGACCAAATTACTAAAACATATTAATATGAAAGATCTAGGCTTATCATAGGCATATATAGAAGATGTAAAATAACCCATGATATGCATGAATTTATATATTCACATCTAAAAACTCAAAATTATGTTTTTTTAGACTCATAATTGGAAATTTCATATAAAATTTAGAATATTTACAGATTTGATTATTGGCCTTGCCAAAATAATTATTGAAATATTGCAGAAAAATAACATTTTAATAATTTTTTGAAAAATCACACTTTTTCGGTCTTGTGTCAGAAAACGTTATTTTTTCTGAATTATTTGGCTTAGATACTTTGAAATATCAATTTATATAACATATAGAGTCTATAATTTGTGGCTGTCAGATTCAAAAAGCGAAAATTTGACACATTTTTTATTCTTCCATTAGATAGTACTCTCAGTAGAGAATCTATATTGTTTAATAAAATTTTAAAAATATTATTTTTTGGGAGTGGAATGACCTCTGTTTTTGATCTGTAAAGAAGGGAAAATTTTTCCTTCTGCGGTGTAGTCCCGCGACCTTCATAACTTTTTATCTGATCAATATTTTTTCGATTTGAAAGTACTTTCATGTACTTATTGATAGTTGTCTATCCAGTGGTGTAAGTGGCACAGTC
>JALKBU010000387.1:0-43836 GCA_023091735.1 Trichomonas tenax
ATATATCCACAGCATTTTAGATGGGAAAATTTTTCATTTGCCACCAAAATTAGACCTTAAATATTCATACTGGTGGAGAAAAATCGAGATGTTTGAGTAGGCGTAGAAAATTCAGTGACGCCGATTTAATCTAACTTTAAAAAAGCATTATTTTCAAAAAAATAAGATTGCAAGGTTCAAGCATGGGTGACATGGAACCTAAATAAGCATGATTTATTAGTCCAAGCCGTATTGAGCTTGGAAATCCTTAACGCACAGTTTACGTGTCAGATTTTTGGTTCAGGGTCGACCCTTAAACCAAGGACGCTTTTTGCCACGGCGTCTCAGGGCGTCCCCGCTGTAAACCATTCAAAATTGAATGGTTTATGGCGTCCCCGACGAAATTTTTTTGACGTTTCGCGTCCCCAAATGAACGACAAATGCGGAAAATTTTCGATGTGTTTTCCGGGGTCGCAGCCCCCGCCTATTAAAGATGAGAGTTGGCGAAGCTTAACAGCACTTGCATGAAGCACAATCACTTAAGAAAGCACTTCTTGTTGGGGCTTTTCATCGGGGATGCTGAAGTTCATTTGGAGACGCGAAGTCTTGAAAAAAATTCGTCGAGGACGCCATAAACTATTCAAAATTGAATGGTTTACAGCGGGGACGCCATGGCAAAACAATGTCTAAACCAATTATAATCGATATGAAAAAAATGCGGAATTTTATAATCATTTGGAAGCAGATTCATGAATAAATATTCATATATTCTTTTTGTTTTAGATAGGAGTAAAATGAATTAAATACGAACATAGTTTTTACAAACAAAAATTAAAATTTTTCTATAATAATGTGTCTGCATCATCGAAAAGAGGAACAACCTCCTCATGGAGATGTGGAAATATGAACAAAACGACAATAGCGAGCACAACGATCATAATTGATCCAAATATAACAATATAGAGTGTGTAAGCGGGCGATGAGTTGGAATTTATCAGCTGATTGAATGTTATCGATATTTCTGCTGTCTGTGTGTAATATGATGAAGAAATTGTCGGTGATTGTGAAATTGAAACAGATCTTGTTGGTGAAGACGATGAAGAAGATTGTGAAGAAGAAGCCGTTGCCTTGATAGTCATCGATGGCGTTGTCTTTGGTGTCGTAGATGGCGTAGTTTTTGGTGTTGTAGATGGTGTCGTAGATGGAGTCGTAGAAGGTGTAGTTGAGGGGGTTGTTGATGGTGTTGCTGAGGGCGTCGTCGAAGGAGTCGTTATTGGCGTTCTTTCATATTCTAATAACACGAAATTTAACTTATTTGATTGATCTATGAAGTCATCGTAGTGCAGGATTCGGTTTTTACTGTTTTCGACGCTGTTTGAGTGTAAGATAAAAAGCTGAAAGAACAAAAACATCGAAAACATATGTTATACGTTTATTTTAGTTGGAAAAAATATAATTCCAATTTTACAATAAAAACAGAACTGCTATATAATGTTTTTCACATTTCAATCATTAAAATCGAAAAATAATTTTTGAAATTTGGAAAATTTTAAAATGCTTTTTAACACTGAACCTTCAATATACAACTATTTTATATTATATTTATCGCTTTAAAATCGAAGAATAATTTGATTTTTCAAAAAAAATTAAAATTACATTCTTGTGATGAAAATAGAGTATATTATTAATGTATGTCCTATTTTCATCATTAAAATCGAAAAATAATTTTTGAAATTTCGAAAAATGAATTTCCATTTTGAGAATGAATTTCGAATATATGAATTTTGTATATCTTATTTTTATCATCAAAACTAAAAAATAATTTGTAAATTTAAATTTACATTTTGATGACAAATATAGGCAATAAAATTGATCTAAAGTCTATTAAACAAAGCAAAATGCAAAATAAAAAAACATTGAAATAAAAATTCATAAATGTGACAGTTTTATAAAAATAGTAAAAAAATGAGTGAACAGAACAATCACCTTGACATTCCATATCCTGAGAAGGATGAGTTGTGGGCCCCAGTTCGTTCCGAAATCATAGCCAAAATCCTGAGGGCTGAAAAGCAGTACGTTCAACACTTATATCATTTCATTTTCGAAATCCGCGTCGCTTTGGCTGAAGCTTCCGAAAACAACAAAATCAAAATTTTTCCTGACGAAGTCGAAAACCTTTTCAGGAGAATTGCGCCAATTTACAAACTCAATTTAAACTTTTTAACGCTTCTCGAGTCCTCCATTGCTTCTGACATCGCACAGAGCAAAATTGGAGACTGCTTCAACAGCACAGTCACTTTATTCAAAGCTTACATTGAATACGCGAATGATTTTGGTCCTGGAATTAATGCTTTAGAAGCACAGTTCAAATCCGATCCAAACCTGTCGCCGACACTCCGCGACTTCGAGTCTAACATCGGTTTGACTGTTTTGGAGCTCCTTCGTCTTCCTGTTGAACGTTTACCGAGATATCGCCAGCAAATGTTCAATCTGCTCAAAGTTACACCGCGCGAACACCTCGATAGACCAGGTGCCGTCGCTGCTTTCATCCAGATTTCACCTATGTGTGATCCATTTATTGAATTACTCAATAAATCAGGTTATTCGACATTGGAGCATATTGATGCACAGTACCAGAACATTCATCTCAAAGGAAAACAGAGATATCTCATGTTTAATGATCAATTGAAATGTTTTACTGATTCTGGTGTCGTTGATATCAAGATTTGGCTGTTTTCGGACTCAGTTCTCATCGGATTACCAATCAAGCCAATTCTTACACCAGTTCTTTACTCCATTAAGAACATCAAATCAATTCCTGTTGATTTGCCTTCTCCTTATGAGCACGGTGTCGATTTTTTGACTTCCGTTGATTCATACAGAATTGTCTTCCCCAACATGAAGCGCCAGGAGTATTTCTGCGAAGTTTGTGAGAATTTAATCATTGATCTCAAGATTGGTAAAGATGCACCACCGCTTGCACCAGTCAGGACGCCATCAAGTGATGTGAAGGACTGCATGCTCTGCGGAAAAGCGTTCAATCTCGCCATTAAACCAATGGAATGCGCTTTCTGCAGGAAATGGTTCTGCAAGAAGTGTGTTACAACGCAGGAAATCAATATAAGGAAGTACAATGTATGCAAGACATGCCACTCTGACAGGTCTCGAGCACCTTGCCCACATATGTTGATTGATTACAATATAAGCAAAGTTTTTACACAAGGCGATTAATTATTATATTTTTTCATTAGTATATCATATTGATGTTAAATATTTTGTATTTTCAACGATTTTTTCCTCATCAAATTAATTCTTTAATCTTTTCACAACGCTGCAATATGATGATTGAATTAGAAAACATCTACATATGAATACTATCGATTTACTTACATATGATTAAAATTATTCTTGATCTACAATGTCTTCTTCTAACATTGCTATGGTTATAATACTTTTCATGTAAATAGTATAGATTTAATGTGCTTTTGATCTTCTTGAAAATGATAAAAATTCATCTAAATCTACAATATTTTCTCCTAACATTATAAAATTTAGAATACGCTTCATGCAGATAGTATAGATTTAGTGTGTTTCTGACTGTAATAGCGAAATTTAAAATAAAGGAAAAATAAATTGTTGATTTCGGAGGCTTCCGAAGAAAATACAACGAGAAGCATCAAATAGAAATAATTTAATAATAAAAAACATTAAACACCGTTCGGAATATTTGCCGGACGATGAGTGAAAGTGGGAGTTCTCGTGGTTCTTCCCATTTTGAGCATTCCTGGGCCCTGCACAGGCTTAATCTGAGAACCTGACCTCGACCTCTGCACGATTGTAGGTGGCATTCGCGGTTTTGGAGCTGCTTCTTCAGCAGCTTCTTCCGCAAATCCAACGAACGGTGAAAAAACGCCGTGCTCAGATCTGAGACCTGTTCTGTCGATACCCTTTAAGACTGTGTTGATTGTTTTCGTTTGTAACGGCGGAAGTTGTGATTTATCCATATTTCGATTTCCAGGTGCCAATTTGAGCCATGGGTGCTGCAGGATCTGTTCGCATGAAGGACGTTCGTTAGGACGCACTTTTAATAGAGATCTTATTAAATCTTCGCATGCTGGGTTTATTCCTTTAGGAATAGTATAGTTCGCTGTTGTAATCTGTTTAATCATGACTGGAGTGTTTGAAGGGTTCCAAGGATGTTCTCCTGTTGCTAATTCGAATAAAATAACGCCGAGACTCCAAATATCGCTTTTCTTTCCATCATATTGAACCTGTTTGAGGCACTCCGGTGCTGAAAAGAAAGGCGAACCGCAAAAAGTTTTCATTTTTTTATCATCTGTAATATAACCGCACAAACCGAAATCTGAGATTTTAATGTAAGGAAACTGCGTTACGAGAACGTTCTGAGGCTTTAAGTCTCGATGAGCGACGCCTCTGTTGTGGCAATATCCGACTGCAGAAACAATTTGTTGAAAAACATAAGCGATTTGCGTTTCACGGAAGTGCTTTGACTGTGATATGACCGCATAAAGGTCACCGCCGGGGCAGTAATCTAAAACTAAAAAGAATCGAACATTATCGGAGAAGAAATCATGTAATTGAATGATATTTTCGTGTTTTAAGTAAGCCATAACGTCTATTTCGCGCTGTAGTCTTTCTTTGTCACCTTCTTTTTCGACTAATTGTATGTCAATAACTTTTACAGCGACATAATTTGCATTTCCTTTCTTCTTTCCCGCGTAGACAGTAGAGAACGCGCCGTGGCCGATCTCCTCCAGAAGAGTATAGTCACGGATCTCAAATGGCAATGCCACTTGATTCATAAAGAAAAACGAGAAAGGAAATAAAAAACGATATGTAAACTCTACCCATAAATTTTAATAAAATGTTGTCAACTTTTGAGAGAAGGACTTCGAAGCGAGCGTAGCGAAGAGTAAAAGGCCAATCGCCCAAAAGTTGCAACATTTAAGAATTCTCTGTGAATTCAAAATTTGAAATTAGGTTCAAAATTGAATCAGAACAAAATATCATATGATCTATTCAATTAACTTTAAAAAATTTTCGATTTGAGGTTGTTGCGCAAACTTCTCAAAAAGCAGATTTTTAATGGTCCATTAGAGCAATTTACTAGGATATCTCGCCCATGATATTTAATTCAGTCCTCCAAATCCCATGCGGCCATCGATTAGGGAACCAATCCCATCAAAATGCAGAAGCTATTTTGATATTATCGAAATCCAAATTCCTAAATGAACAGAGTACATTGTTCCTTTATACAAGCGCTCTTTTCATGGTGCCATTATTCATTGCTTTTATCTAAAATCTTTGTTTTTTAATAAAAAGTTGTAAAAAAGTGATAAAAATTGAATTGAATAATTTAAAACTTGTTGTAAGATTCAATTTTGAACGGATTTCAGATTTTGAATTGAAAAGAATTTCTTCAATCGTTATGCCTTGAATTTTGAGATCAAATTCTCCTTAGGTTTTTCACCTTGAAATGATAATAGAAAATCGATTTTTAGTGGGTGTAATAACTTTATTGACTTCATCTGATTTCCAAAAACCGTTAATATTTTTAATGGAAGTCTCCATTTGATGAAAGGGTTCTCTATGTATTCCATCAAATTTTAAGGATCATACTTCTATATCAGATCACTGTTGACCAGAAACTCAACTCCATTCTTAATATTTGAGTCATTCCAATATTAGATATTGTTATTTCTTTGACCTACCTTAAAACGAAGCATACAATTCATTTCTCCCATGACTCTAGTCTTAATGTTGTTATATAAATTGTGGTTTTAATAAAAACACCCCCCGAAAAATAGATTTTTTTATATTTCAAGATTAAAAACTGTGGGAAAATTTAAAATTCTCAAAATTCAATGAATAACGATTTCAAAATTTTGTAAACTATTCAATTAAATTTTATATTGTCATTCGTTTGTGTTTCGGTTTATTACGCGTTATTTGAACTCTTTAGCAAAATTTTGAACTGGTAATTTTAATTTTTGGAATTTTTTAGCAAGACGAAATTAGACAAATAAATTTTTACATATAACATATACATCTGTATTTTAAGCTATTTTAACTGTGTTGGTTGATTTATATGTGAGATATTATCAAAATAGAATTGATTGTGATCATGAGGTTTTTTCTGTGATTGAAACAATTATACCATGTCATGGGATTGTGTTTGATAGGTAACAAATTCTCTAAATATTCATTTGGATGATTTCCGAGTCGAAAGTGTCATCGATATAATATGTTTTATAGTTATGGTTTGTCATTTGCATCACAATATAAGCATTTTGTAACTATTGGTGTTTGCTAAACACAGAAATTTTATTTTGCCAAAAGAAATAAGAAGACGACTCGGAAGATGAATGAATTTAAATCTATTTCGACTTCAGAAAGATGTCCATTCATATGGAATGATCCGACTGCTTTAATGCTACAGACTACATGAAGAAATACAACGAAAATGAATAGATCGAAGTAAATTCAGGAAATTATTATATCAGCTTCTCTGCGTATTATAAGCAGATCAAACTTGGTGCAGCTCGATTCAATATTGAAAATTCAACATTTTCTGAATGTTCATCTTCAGGAAATAATTATAGAGAATCTCTTTATTGTAATAGTAAAGGCTATTTTGCTCAAGACAGAACTTGTTACTATAGATCTGCAACAAGTTCAGATAGGTCTCTGTCTTTCTATTTTCACGTTTTTGATGATGAAACAACGCCTAATTTTCTCAATCCCTACAATGGTATTATGTGTTTCAAAGTTGGAATTGTCGTGGTTTAGTTGTGATAGATAACTTTACAGAGCTTTCCTCTAATATAAGCATGACATCAAGTGGTTGCCTCATTTATTCAGGTTACTATCAACTCGGTGGAACTCTGAACATTTCTCTCAAATTTAACAATATATGAAATAGCTCACAAGAACGAGCTGCAATTGTTGGAATTTATGCAAATGAATGTTAGTGAAAACAGAAGAGAATGGCCATTTTATGAAGGAATTAGTTCAAGAAGCAGAGATTATGTTCTTAAACATTTTTGCATTTTTGGAAACATAGGTGGACCTCTACTTGAAATCACTGATGAAAGAAGCACAATCACATTAAACGCATGTTACTTTGATTCAGAAACAACAACCAACAATGATTCTTATTCAACTTCTTTGGGTAACTATTTATATTTAAACAATTTTAAGGCTCTTTATGCATAAATTGTCAAAATCAAACCAAGAATCATTTAAAAAACAAATTGCATAAATTGGCTTTCATTTGGAATTAGATTCACGGTTAAACATTCCTACTCTCTGTTGATCATCAGTCCCAGCTAAATAAACCTTTGTTTCTATATACATTTCAAAATAAATTATGATTTTTGTAAAAAAAATAAGAGATTTGCAAAGCTTTGTTATAAAAATAAGCATTACATAACTTAAAAATGTCAATGTGCGATGATGACCATAAAAAATCGAAAATATATTTCTGTTCAAGCAGGAAGTATTAACATCGACGTGGAATAACCATGAAATTTGTTTTATATTACTCAACCATGTAAAATTCTATATGTGTATTAATTTTAAACTGTGTTTACTTCTCTAACTCAATAATTTGTTAAAAAATATTTGAATCAAAACAATGTTTAAGCGACAATAATATTTAATATTTTGATAATCAACTATATTCAATCCATCAATTTTAGTCATTAGTGCTGTGATGAAAGAAAATGTATTTTGAAATGGTACATTTTTAATAATTTCTTTATGATAAATTTCAAAAGCTTATGCATCATGGCAATAATATAAAGGAAAGAGATGAGTAATTTGTTAAACTAAAAAGTTTAGATAGATTTGTAAGATCTTACTTACAAAGATAAAAAAGAAAAGGGTTGAATAGACGCGAAGTCTGCGCAGGTACTCGACCTGCGGTTGATGCCGCATTTAAACGCTTGAGACACGAAGTCTGAAAAGCGAGCAGACACCAAAATTTTTGCACAATAGCCACGAAGGCAATGACACGAAGTCAGTTACACACCAAGAGAACAGGAGGTGGACGAATAAGCGGTGTAATAGCAATCGGCAATTCGTTCACTGTTTGAATCTCCGGGAGTGCCAGTGGTGGGGCCTCCTCCAAATTGGAGAAGAAAGAATTCCGCAATAGCTCTGAGGCGCTAGGCCTGTTGCTTGGATTCAAGCTGAGCATGGATGTGATAATATCAAAAGCGCCAGCAAGCTCCTGTGGCAATTTATCCTTAAGAAGCTGCTCGAGCGTTCTAGGATAAATATGGAGCATCGATGCAAGACGCCAATTAGGAAGTTGACAAAAATAATCTCCATCTGTTTGATTATCGTCATCGGGGGATGGTGAAGGGGTTCCAGTAACTCTAAATATTTTGTCCAATTGCGATAAGTCAGTGCAAGCAGATGGGAATTTCTCACCTGTAGCAAGCTCAAAAAATATTATTCCGGCGGACCAAATGTCTATCGCAGTTGTATAGTCGTTAGAGCCTAAAATAAGCTCCGGTGCACGATAAGCGAGCGATGCTACCTTGGATGAGAGCTGGTTTGAATTAAGCTGCCGAGACAAACCGAAGTCTGTGATTTTGAGTGTTTTCCCACCTTTTATGAGGATGTTGGCGGGCTTGAGGTCGCGGTGTGCGAAGCCTGCCTCGTGCAGCACATTCAATCCGTTAAGAAGTTGAAACATTAAATTCTTGACCTGGGAAGGACGAAGACGAGGTTGAACTGAGAGTTGTTTTTGTAGGTCACTTTCACAGTACTCCAGCATAATAGAGACGTCAGTCAGAGATCTTGACACACCATAATATTTAACGATATTCTCGTGTGTGAACGTCTGGAGAACAGTGAGTTCCCTATAAAATGAGAGTGAAAGCCCAATCTTTGGGTCGAACGGCCTTATCTGCTTCAGCGCGATAATCCGATTATTAAGCTGATCTAAAGCTTTAAATACGCTTCCGTATGCTCCGGAACCGACATTCTCGATTATACGGAAGCGCGTTGAGGCATTATATTTCCCGGGGCTGTGCGCGTCCATTTAAAAAAAGAAGGACGCAATAAAAAATTATGAAAAGTGACAAAACTATAAAGTGGCTAATGTGTTCATAAAATAATTAAGGCCTCTTCGATTTTTAATTATTTGTATTGATAACACTATTTTTAATATAAGTAAAATTACCTCCTTCAAAAACTTCTCAGAATCAGTGTGATTATGGAATAATTATGGCCTTGTATTAAAAATGAAAATAAAGTGTTCACTATAGTTAAATAACATATTTAAAGTCTATTTTATCTATTAATTTTATTGATTAGGTGGTCAGAGAATGTATGTTTCATCAAAAAACCTATTTTTAGTGCCAATGATTTAGCCTTGCGATGTATTGACTAAATATCGTCCGAGCGATTTTAATGCTTGTTGTTCGATTTTCTTTTGAGATTTGTCTTTAGGATAAAGGTCTTTGGATAGTGATAAATCTGCGTTTTGGGTACTTTTGGACTTATGCTCTGAGTATCACCCCAAAAAGACGAAAGCAAATTTGGTCGAATAAAATAAGAATAATATTGCTATGTTTTCATTATTTAAATTTCCTTAAATTTTTATGTATTATCGATATGCAAAGTGCTGCCTTCCGACCATCAATATTTAATTTTATCATAAAAAACATAATCGATTTTCAGCTGCCAATAAAGTATAATTTTAAAATATAGAGGCTTTCAATTATTACCCATTAATCTTAAGATCTTAATTTGCAGTATTAACAAAATCATAAATATACAAATTGCTCTTATGCAATAAGAGTTTGGTAATATATAGTCCTTAACATTGGTATGTTATATCATGATTCTTTTTCGAATTTGCCGATATATATTTTGATCTTCAATTTTGATCAATAATAAACTGATATGTAACAAGAATATTCATATGCAACAAGATTATTGTATAATCATATATGCAAAAATGCTCTAACACATGTTTTAGAGTTCAATATTGATGGAAAAAAACGAAATCAAGGAATTGAGAAAATCAAGTTGTTAAATAAGATATACAACTTGTCGATTTTCTATATCTAAGAAGAAAGAGGTGAAATCCAATGAAATGGCGGTTCTTGTAAAGCAAAATGTGACAAATGAGTGAATCATTGAATTTAGACCAGATCTTAGAGTCCTGCAAGAAGGGAGAGCAGCTCTCTGAGAGCGTTTTTGTGGAATTGATGCTCAAATTGATGGAACAGCTCGCGAGTGAGTCGAATTTGCTCGAATTACAATCTCCAATTATAATTTGCGGCGATGTTCACGGACAATTATTCGATCTTTTCGAACTTTTTGATGCTGCTGGAGATCCAGCAACAAACAAATTCCTTTTCATGGGCGATTACGTTGACAGAGGTTATTATTCAGTTCTCACATTTTCATACTTAGCAGCTTTGAAGCTGAAATACAAAGATCAGGTATGGCTATTGCGCGGAAACCACGAATGTCGCCAAGTCAACCAAATGTACGGCTTCTACGCTGAATGCCAGATGTTATTCGGTCACCCTGGAATATGGTCCCTCTGCAATGAAGTTTTCGACTTGCTTCCTATGGCTGCTATTATTGATAACGATGTATTTTCGGTACACGGCGGAATTTCACCAGATATTGCATTAATCGAAAAAATCAACATGATTGAGCGTAACGAGGAAATACCAAACAAGGGCCCATTCTGCGATTTGACGTGGAGTGACCCAGAAGAAGGCGACCAGTGGAGAAATAACTCCCGTGGCGCTGGTTTCATCTTTGGAGCACGTCAAGCGAAGGAGTTTTGTCAGCTCAACAACCTGAAGATGATCACGCGTTCTCATCAATTAGCTGTTAATGGTTACGAGTGGTTCTTCGATAATAAGTTAATTACGGTTTGGTCTGCGCCAAACTATATGTATAGAACTGGCAACAAGGCCACAATTATGAAGTATAACCATGGAGAATTTGAACTTGTCGAATTTCAGCCCTGTCCTGCTTCACGTAGCAAGGTTCCAGAAGAGCTCCCACAGTCTCCTTATTTCATTTAAATATATATTTTGCTTTTTATTTTTAACCGAATCTAATAATTTATAATCAGATTTTGAATTAAGGTAATATATCTAATATATTAGAAGATATTTAATATATGCCTTGTATAGGATTAAAATGAATATGATTTTTTCATGTGCAAAACAATATTATTGAATTTCTATATTTTTTTAATTTGTTAAATTGATTAATGAAATTTTGTTCTATGATAATATGTGATCATTGTTATATGAAAGATTTTATTTGATTTATAAAGGCGTTTATATCAAGATTCTTCATTCTTTGTCTCTGTGTATTGGCATGGATTATATGCTGACATATCCCTCGCGAACTCTATCATCGACTACCAGAGATTGAGACTCTTCGGTGGCAGAGTTGCGAATATAATCGACATTTGTATTAATGGAATGGGATGGGACCTTCTTTATGAGTCTCTTTACATGGAATTCCTTCAGGAGATGTATTTAACACAATTTTAGCTGATTTCGTATTTAGTCTCACTTCACATCAGAAATCTGAATTTTTTACATCAATTTTAGAAATATTACAAATTCCAGGCCGTTTTCGTGCCATATAATCTTCAGAAAGATGCCAGCACACCTTGAATGGTCCACGTACTTCAGCGAGACTGAATACACGAAGAAATACAACGAAAGCATACAATTTAATGCAAGTTCAGGAAATTATTACATTAGTTTCTGTGAATATTATAACCAAAATAATTTTGGTGCTGTTTGCATTAAATCTGAATCTATATTCATTCTGCTTGTTGAAGATACAAAATTTTCTGAATGTTCATCTTCTGGAGGATCTCTTTATTTCTTTGGTAAAGGCCATTTTGTCCAAGATAGAACTTGTTACTACAAATCTTCATGTATGGTTTATCTTTCTTTGTTCAGCTTCGATTTTCAGAAGAAATGAAACAGTTCCTTAATCTTTCGACAGTGTCAAGCTGCCAATCAGATGAAAGTTCATGTTCATTTGGCATAGGCACGGGCCCAGAACATTCCTCAAACTTGAATATTACATCGAACAAATGCTATTCTATTTCAGGTTATATCCATCTTGATTCAAATTCAAACATTTCCCTCAAATTTCACAAGATCAGAAACAACACGCAAACAGCAGGAGAAATTTTGTGTGTTTAGAAATCAGGTTTAGCAACAATTTTATCAACTGGAATTATTGAAAACAGTAGAAATGAGATAGGCGATCGAGATAGAGGGATTATAGCAGGGTTTAGAATTTTAGATTTTGAAAGTTGGTTCATTGTAACCAAGAATTGGACAAATGTTGTCTTCGTCAGAACGAGATTCTTCAATTTGTTTAACACCCAAATATGTTACCTCACATTTCAATTTTAAGAATTGCTTCGTTATCATATGTTCTATATGTTGTTGCTTCGTCTGGCGATTGAGAACTCATGTCGTTATCGTAAATGTATAGTTTGCATGGCAAGCATAAATAAAAATGTATGAAGTGTAATTTTGGATTTAGTAATGATCCATCTCTAAAATGTATTGCCTCATTTTTCATGTCTTTGAACATTTTTGTAACTTCCAAAAAACACACTAGAAGTGCGTTCTGGATGATTTTTAACCTTAATATTAAATCTCAGCACACGGTGCTATTCAAGAGATTCTGAAACAGCACATTTACGGTAAAAAAATATCATATATATACATGAAATATATACCCCGGTTAGGGAACCAAATAAAGAATATTGAATGTTATTTGCAGACAAAAAAATCGAGGCTTTCGCCTACAACTATGCAAGAAAACATCAATATCCGAGAACCTTGTTTTGTCACTTTTCCTGTCGGAAAGTCCTTAAAAATTATCAACGTACACAAAATCATTTTACAAATAAAAAGGAAGAAGTGGCCGATTTAATGCGGCCTCGTCTTCCGAAAGATGAAAATGCATATCGAATGGTCCGATTACTTCACTGAAACAAATTATTCGAAGATATACAAAGAAAGGAATGCTTTTAAAGCTGAATCTGGAAATTATTATGTTAGTTTCTGCGAATATTATAATCAGAAAAACCTTGGTGCAATATATATAAATACTTTTCTTCAAGTTTCAACACTCCTTGTTGAAGATACAAAATTTTCTGAATGTTCTTCATCTAATTATGGAGGATCTCTTTATTTCTCAAGTAATACTAATGCCAATTTTGGACAAGACAGAACTTGTTACCACAAATCTATATCGAGTTCAAATATGTCTTTTTATGTTTTTTTTTAGTAATATATTTTCCAATCACTCATCAGTAACAAACTGTAGAACAGATACAGAATGTTTGGGTTCATTTTTGACAAAAGGAGGTCCAGGACAATCCGCAAATATCAATATATCATCAAATAAATGCTTCGCATTTTCAGGATATATCCATGACGGTTCTTTTTCTAACTGTAATCTTAGATTTATCACAATAAGCAACAATTTCCAAACAGAAAGTGCAATCGTTGGAACTGACTCAGATCTCCTTTCACAAATATTATTGAAAACAGCAGAACTGAGTTGGGTTCTTTTAATTATGCAATTATAATAGGCAGAAGAAATTTGATATTTGAAAATTGTTGCATTTTCAGAAACACTGTAGAACCTCTATTTGGTCTTTTGGAAGAAGGTTACAAAATTACTTTGAATTCATGCTATTTTAACTCAGAGACAACATCAGAATACGCTATTTTATCAATCAATAATAGAGTTTATTCCAAAGATGATTCCTTAGATTATTTTTCTCAAATAGCAGTTGTGTAATAATAATACCCATTGAAAAGGTTGCCAAAATAGCCTCATATAGGAATATAAACATCTTCAATCCATTGTTACAGTTTCCATTCATACATCAACTAATTCTATGAGGCATTCAATTTTGGCACCTTTTTCAAGCGCATAATGTTGCATTTTGTAGTATATATAGCGATGAAGAAAAAAAATATCTTAATAACAAAAAGAGATTGGACATAGAGAATGATACCACGACCAGTAGCGGCTGTATACTATGCATCTATTACAAAAGAAATCTAATTCAACCAACATTTTGTAATAATATTTCAAGGAATCACTGCCAGGGTGACTGAAATGATTACAAAAGAAAGTTTATATAAATTAATTCAGAGTCATAGCTTTATATTTTTAATTTTTTGTTATTTTAAAATTCATGAAAAACATTTTCTAGTTTGTGTTTCACAAATCTACTAAGATTTGAAAGTTTTGGATGTTTCTGTAAGAAATTTAGTGATACTTCATGAAAAATAGAAAATTTAATTAAATTTTTGAGCATAAACGCAGTAAATGGGTAAATAAGCGTATGGCAAGTCAAACTGTAGAAGTGTCTTCTTTCATTTTTCAAAAAAAAAATCAAAATATCGAAGAAACATGATTCGAAGAACACGATTCCGGCCGATTTATGCTGTGATTTTGGCTGTCATCGTCGTGTCAATGATATTCCTTATCTCGTCAACTCGAGCAAAGTTTCCAACAATAGAAGAAATAAATTCGGAGGAAGAATTATTCGAAACTAACTGGAAAAGGCCCTGCTGCACGGACTTTGACACTCCTAACGTCAAACCACCGCGTTATGTCATGAAAATAGGTTCGAACAATTGGATAACTCCAAAATTAGAAGAGCAACTGAAGCAAATCACATCAGATCACTGTCCACTGTGCGAAATGAATGGATACGTCAAACGATACACATCTACAAAACGAGATTTTATTATTACATCTGCATTTAATGCGTCAAATAACATCCAATCATTCTTAAGAAGTCTTCGTTCCACGGGATGCAATGCATCTGTCGTTATTTTCATTGATGAACTCGGTCACAAGAAAATTCATGAATTTCAGCAAATGATTATCAACAATTGTGGAGCCATTGTTATTAACATCGGAATGATCAACAAGAGATATTACGATATATTTGGAACGAGACATCCATTGTTCTTCAAATTCATCGAAGAATATAAACATTTAATCGATCGCGTTATTTTTGTTGATTTATTTGATACCTTCTTCCAAGAGGACCCATTCACAGAAGATTTCAATTCAACAACCATTGGTTTCACAACTGAATCGATTAAATTCTATAAATGCCCAATTAACACGAAATGGATTAAAAGCATTGATCCAAATTATGCTCCTGACTTCTATTCACAGAAGGCACCGCTTTGTTTCGGAATGTATTATGGATCTATCAATTGCATGCTTAAATTTTATCGAATCATGTTCACAAGACCAGAATGGGCCGAATTTAAGCCTATTACAATCGACCAAGGCTATGTCAACTATTACTTCTACAAAGGAATCTTCTCAAGCAATGGATTACACATCAGAGGAACAAAGTTTGGTGACAAAATTATTTCAGTTCGCGGAGGCAATTCTTCTAAAAGTTATGGCCCTAATGGCGAATTGCTGGTTAATGGATCTAATGTTGTTCCTGCTGCAATACATCACTACAACAGACTGTGCAAGTTTTGGAGAGGAATTCAAGAAAAATGTCCGGCAATGGCTTACGATAAAAAAGCTTATGCATCACCGAAAGAAATAGATACACAATGCTCTCCTCCACCACAAAAGAAATAATATGATTTGTTTTTGTTATATTTAATACAAGAATATATATTGAATTTTCAAATTCTAATTTCTATTTACAAACAACTTTATTAGGATCCATTTGATTAAGTTTTAAAGATATTGATGTAAAACAAGAACTATATTTTTATATCAAACAAATAATTTAAAAACAGAATAAATAGATAAGAAATTATATGTGATTGATGCTTTCTATTGCATTTGTAGAATAATATCTGAAAGATATTGATATAACGAATTATAATCATTTGGACTTATTTCATCACCGAATGACCTGTAAATCTCCGCCAGCCCTTGAGTGAGTTTCTTGTCGTTTTCTGATAAATGAACAACAGAATAATCATCTTCTGAATCTTCAACAGCATCAGCAAAATCACTGTCGCTGTATGTGTTATATTGATCATCATCGCCCTTTTCATCAAATGGAATTCCAAATTTCTCACACTCATTCATGATTGTGATAATACTCGGAATTGGATATGGCATATCCCATCCTTTGTCTAGCAATAGCTTTATGTGTGGATCTAAAGATGATGCTCTAACTTTGAAGCGTGAAGAAACAACTTTTCCATCGATCGATCTTAATTCTGGAAGAAGCATCAAACTAACGCAGATTCTGTAATTTCTAGATGTAGAAACTGGTGTATTTTTAAGATATATTGATGTAATTCCGCTCAATACTGAAAAATTCTTGAATGTCGATATTTGTGAGTTATTTGCAATGAATGTCGATAGGGACCTCATCCTGGGAAATCTATCTAGGTTAAATATGCATGTCCCACTTAAATCAAGCGATTTTATTTGTCCCAAATAAACGGAAAACATTGGAATACGAAACGCAGAAACGTCAAAAGAATAGCAGTTCGATACAACCAAGCATCCTGTCTTTGTTATTTCGCTCGTTTTGTCAGAGAGCCATCTCGGAAGCATTATTAAAATATTTTAAGGGATGGCGCAACCGTTTATTTTCATGGATGCATTAATCGCAGTCGATACAGCAATGCTGTATGATTCAATCAATAATAAATGTATACTTGGTAAGTACACTTCATGCACTATCATTTGGCATCATTAATACAATAAAATGAAGAGTTTTAAAATCTGATCTTCAAATTTAATTTTTTTCGAAACTTAATTTTTCTGCTTATCTCTCTATAGTTAGCTTTTGTTTGTATAATCGAATGATTGTATGCATATTATTTTCCTAAAAATCCAATATTGGGTCAGAAGATCGAGGTTTTGGTAAAATTGTACGTTTATTTTTGAAAAATCATATGTCGTCCTTCAATTTCGACTTTATAACTCGCATTCCCTTCTAGCGATCCTATACTTGATTATCTACAAACTAATAGAGAGATATTAGAAATAAACTAACATACCTTATTTCACAACAGGATCGCCACAGGCCTAAATGAGGGGTGTAACGAAATATGGAAAAAGGATTGTTGTTCGAATCTTGTTGCACATATTTTTTCTCTTTTTAAGTCACTTTTAATGTTTGAATATTTTAAATATCACAAATGAAAGAAAAGGTTGAATCTGTTCTTGTATTGTAGCTGTTGTATAATATATGAAAGTAATACCTGCATCAGGTTCAAGTCGGAAAATATTGTTTTTTTTTTTTCTTTTTCAGTTGACATTATATGTGCTCCACTTTTTTCTCGTTGACCTTTTTGAGTTTTGCGATTTTCAACGAGTAACCCCCATTCCTGGACGAATCTGATGAAACATGCTTTTTGTGGGTGCTGATTCTCGTGGTGCAATCTATTTCATGATCTTATATTACTTAATCATGATATGATTACAAACAGAAACCCATTACAAATCATTAATGGACTTCTGTTATGAATCTCTTTGATGATTATAATAAATACATCTCACTATTATAGCGTTCGTTCGCTTATTTTTGTTAGAGTTCCCCTAGAAAAATCAAAAAATAGACAAGAAAAAATACGCTATGCGCAGGAGTCAAACGGCATTCCTTTGCTCATACATCGAGCATACATACCGTGATTCTATCGTAAGTTCACACTAAACTCGCTCATTGGTAACATTACATATCAAATTTTCGACTTTACATGACAAATATCAGATAATATGTGTTAAAAATGGTAACTTTTGTTATTTTACATGTCAAAATTCGCTGCAATCTCATGAAGGTATTGAGATCCTCAAGTTAAATAGACAAGCAAATGCTATTCACATACTCAGCACCCCCTGAAAAGCACCAATTTATTATTAAAATAAATGGAAATACTAAATAAGTTAAATTATTGCTTTTTTTACAAATACAAAAACAGAGTCTCATATTCTTAAAATAATAATCTATAATCACACTGTTTATGAATGTATTAATTATAATTGATTTTGTTAATATATTTATAAATTCTGCGATTTAATATAGGCTATATCTATATTATTAACATGCAGTTATACCTACAATAGATAAGAGAAGAGCTTCTATAAAGGCACGTAAATGTTTTATCAGATCTGAGCTATAGGGGGTCACTCGTTAAAAATCGCAAAACTCAAAAGAATAAACGAGAAAAAAAATTCAAAGGATGTTATGGAGTCTAAACAAATTTTTTCTGCTATCTTAAGTATTAAAATATAAATATCACTTAATCATATGTTAAGAATATCACAATATTTTTTTGTTATTTCAATAAATCAAGAAAAATTTAAAAATGGTAAATGTTTAAAATTGACTTTTTGATATGAAAATCAGTACTATCTAAACAGGAGATATTGTGGAATGTATAATATCTGAAAATCAAAATTCGATCCGAAATTGATTTATTCAAAATGCGAAGATTTATTCATTTATTACAATACAACAGATATTATAAAAATTCAAATCATAAAATGATTACAATAATTCTTAATGAATGCGAAACATCAGAGAAAAGAGGTGAAATAGAGATAATCAAATTTTTAATGAAAATTCAAAAAACTGTGATTCAAGACTTTATATTATGTTGATATGATAGTATTTATAAATATATTTATTCTCAATAGTTATTTTTAAATTATAAAAGTCTGTTTCCGAAAATATTATGAGAAAGATTTGGTTTTTGGTATCTAAGTTGTAATAATCAATGAATAGACTCTCTGTATGATAATACTAACAATGGTAATATTATTTGCATACGAATAAGTATATTTTTCATGTTTTTGAGAAAATCATCAACAGAATTTCGACGTTTTGTAAGAATTGGTTAATAATAAATGTGCAGGTATGCAATAAATCGCCCAAATATTACGATTCATCGTTAGTTTTTAATCAAATATTGTTTTTAAGGATCAGAAATTATGAAAGGCCTGATATCTATTTTTATTTCTGCAATAGTCGACATGTACGAAATATTTGAGCAATCGAGAGGTAAAGTTGGTGATTGTCGTATGATTTTTTTGGAAAAACGAAAATCGCATTTTTGAAGATCCATTTCTTGGATAACTAATGGTATATATGTATAGTAGTATACGAGATAAATCATCTTGCAAACGCTTGGCTTGCAATTTCCATATGATTTTTGGGTGAACTCGGTATAGCCATTAAAAAATAAATATGACAATATGACATGTAAATAAGCTCTAAGGCAGGGTGAATGGCGATCCTGATGTTTAATAGGGTCAAAAATATTTTGAAATTTTATTTTCTCATCTGAAGAGATTTATATAATATTTACTATGGTATATATGAACATCTTTGTATGCATGTACTATTATTGAAGTGTGGAGCAACATAACCGTTTCTAAAAAGAGTTGCAAGGGGTGCAAATTTTTAAAAATTGAATGCTTAGACTCAACTATTGAAAATACATTATGCTTATTAGATCATATATATTATGATTTTTTGGTTTTGAGACATCCTTTTGCAACAAACTTTTGTATTGGACATTCAATATTTTTGCTCATTTTTCGTCACTAATGTAGATAATATATCACAGAGCCTATATTTTGCCGCGAAATTGAAAATGTTGCCGTGAAAATTTAAAATACAAAATGTTTATTAGATCATATATGTTATAATTTTCCCCGCAAAATTAATTTTGGCGCAAAAATCATTATGCTTCCCAAGACGAAGCAAGAGTGGCACCTTGAATATGCGCCCCTAAAAAAGAAAATGAATGATGTGTTGGATATGGGCAAAGAGCGAGAGAGTAACCCTGGTCTGAGAGTTGATGGTAAGCAGTTCACAATAGAAACTATCAAAAATGGGCTGACTTATACAGTTAGCCATAACTACTTAGAAGCAATGAATTTCGAGTATTTTTTCTGAATTTTGTCGATAACGATAAATAACCGAAGATATACATAATGCAAGCCTTTGTCTTGTCCAGTGTATTAGTTTCGGCCTTAAATTCTGAATGGTTATAAATTTGTGATTTGAAATTTTGCCAAAAAAATTTGTGCTTTCTTGTCTCAGAAATCACAAATTTGAAATCATTATAATGATTTCCGAGACAAGAATATCTAAAAGCCATATTTTTTACAAAATATCTAAAATTATCTCTAAATTAAAGGACATTTTGCTAGCTTTTATCGAAAATTGTAATATATTGGATGAATATAACACACAGCTTTAATATCAAAGTCTAATATGCTTTATTAACCAAGGCTTTGAGCAAATCCACTCATTAATTTAGTGCCACCCCTTTTTAAATAAAATTGAATAGTTGCGGTCCCTTAAAGAGATGGCTTTCAGTTGACCTTATTTTAAATGATGCCAATTTACATGTCAAAAGCTAAATTTACATTACAAATATTTTTCCATGTCAAGTGCTCAATTCTTATTTCACTCAATAGAAGTGTTTTAACTCTCAAAATCACATCTCAGCGATTAAAATTGGTAAATTTAGAATCTCTATTATAAAGTAACTTTATATACACCAAGTAAAAAAGTGAGATGACAATTATTGTCAAGAAATTGAGAACTCGATTTGACACTTTACAAACCATATATGCTTACAATAATGAATTAATGAAGAAAATACAAAAATGATTTTGAATCACTTTGTAAAGTTTACAACAAAATATTTTTTATGATTCAAAAACTCATCTGTTATTGCCTTAAAACAAGCATAACTTTGAGGCAATGTAATGCCTTAGGTGGCAATTCCCGATATATATGGTCCCTATTATATCAATGAGCTCGAAGCATGCTTATTAAATTAAATATAGAATTGTGATTTACTGCTTATCGCATCTGAATTAATGCCATGTATTAACATGAAGTTATCTATAATGTTACTGTTTTGTTTTTAATCTCGTTGCGTATACATTTTGAAAATTATTTTGATTTGTCAAAACCTTGATCGGCAATCCCTACATTCAACAGGGCTGTAGGTAGCATCTCGAGTTGGAACACTTCTCACTTAATTGTCGCGATTTACTTTAATTTTCCTAGATAATCTATTAAGATTTATAATATGCTTTATGTGTTGCTGAGGCTTTCAAAGGAATTAAGTCATTCAATTAAGAATTGAATGAAATATTATTATTATTCTCAATGTTGTTGATTGTAAATATGACATTATGGTTCTATTCTAGGAGTTGGTTGTTTCCTTAGTTGGGTTAGTGTCAACTTTCAGATGATATGGTGAAGATAATTGAGCACATTGTTAGAATCATAAATTTAAAGCGAAAACAATCAACATTGACATCATTATTAAAGGATTTTTGTTCCTTTTGGCGAAATGATGCAAGACAAATGCAATTCTCAAATCCTTATTCTAATGGAAGAAATGTGTTAGATAACCAATAGTAAAATACAATATCACAAAATGAAACAGAGCAAATTTCACCAACCTTATCGATAAAATTCCCACAAAAATGAGACGACTATACCCTACATATTCCAAATCTAGTCAATTTATGCATCTTATTTAATAAATTTTGCAATCCTCCTAAAACCGAAAAACAGGCACGAAATACATTGTTTCAAAACGAAAAACGCCAAAAATTGGGAAAATATACTAATCGGAAAAATATAAAATTTATGGTTTTCGAAAAATTAATTTCTTGGCAAAAGTGACACATTTTGAAAAGTTGACAAAAAATAACTTTTCTAAAATGGTTCACTTTTGTATCAAGAATGGAAATATTTGACAAAAGTAACACCCTTCGGGATGTCACTTTTGTTGAATATTTCAAATTTTCAATAGTTTATTTGTAAACTTTACATTTATTTTTTTCGGCATTTTTTAGTTCTCCTTTTATTTACTCATGAGAAGACAACACGCTCTCCGTTATTATATCTTCTCTGATGCCGCATCGGGGAAAAAGTATTTCCACAACGCGGTCACCAACGAAATAACATGGTGCCCGCCAAAAGAAGCAATGATTATTGACCCCATCACACTTAATAGCATAGATTTCGATTTTTCTACTATAGAAAATACATCAGAAATAGTTGCATCACCAACACTGCAAAAATCAGCATCCAAACGCAAAAATAAACCCCAATTCCGCAAAATTTCGTTACCAAATCTCCCAACATCGAACAGTTTAGGTACTTTTCGAGGCTCTCGTAAGTCAACGCTGATTAAACTCAACTCTAAAGATGATTTATCGGCAATGTCGCAAACACAACTTCCGATATATCTCCCAACGCAAATTACTCAAGATTCACAGCCGTTTGATGTCAGAAAATTTGCAGTAGAAAATTTCAACACGCGAACGAGAGGTAGTATATTCAACAAAAAGGAGATTCCGCCAGATGAGTTGCTTGTTTATGATACTGACACTTCCGTGTTTCCAATCCTCAAAACAACACCAAACACAATTCAGAAAGGCTGCATCGAGATATTTAAATTCATCGTAGACTACTGCAAGCAACTTCCAAAAGCACAGCCAAATGTTTTAGTCGAATTGATATTTAAAGACAAAAATCTCATTGACGAGACTTACATCCTCCTCCTGAAGTTCTTGCACAACAATCCAAACCCAGAAAACGTTTTGAAAGTTTGGGATTTAATTTTGATAGTTTGCACGTTTTTCTCACCAAAACCACTTATTCAGCCACTCGTTCGTCACTTCATCGCAACAGATGCTCTCGGAACTAAATCAGGAATTAATACAATCGCTAAAATCGCATACATCAGATTAGCAGCACGTTGTGACTGCGGAGAAGTATTTCCAATGCAGCCGGCAGCGTGGATCAACATCATACCAACACATCCATCAGTCGACACATTCGTTTTCGGAGCTCCTTTACTGGAATTAGTTTTCGCACAGAGAAGATCGGCGCCAAAGTGCACGATTCCACTTTTCATGCACAGATTTGTTCACGAGCTCCTCATCGCTGGCGTCGGCAAGATGGAGGGCTCATTCAGACTTCCTGGAAACAAAATCCAGGTCGATTTGATGGTTGAAGAAATCAACCTCGGAAAAGAATCATATAAAGGCGCAGAGTTGAACGATTTAGCTTCTGTCTTCAAGCGCTGGCTCGCAGATCTCCCAGAGCCCATTGTTCCGATGTCCATGTATCAGGATCTCGTTAACTCACTTCAGACAAAGACAATAATGAACTTCGTCGAGAAATTGCCGAAAGTCAATCATGACACTCTTGGTTACCTCGTTGGCTTCCTCCAGGAGTTCGTCAAATGCGCGGATGTCACGAAGATGGGAACGTTACAGTGTGCTATGATATTTGGTGCCAACGTTGTGCGAATTGTTTCTGATGACCCAATGGTAATGAAGATTTCTACAGATCATGGAAAAGAGTTTATGACATATTTGATAACTAACTGGGATACGAGGTTCATTTACCCACTTCCTATCGAATTTATTACATAATTTACTCCACCGGTTGTATTTTATTGAGAATATTGTACTTTTATTTCTAAAATTGGTTTTTATGATAAATTCATATGAAAATAATCTTCTATTTCGTACTCGGAAATATCGTTATTTGTAATAAGTCTACAACAACCAAAAAGACCACCTAAATCTTTTATACCATCACGATTGGACTTTGAATTTTAGCCGATTCATGTGGAAAATCCTGAATTTAAAATTGATAATAAAAAAATCTAAATTTTCAACGACAATAGTCATTTCTTTTTCTTCCTTAACATTTATTGAATAAAATAATATAAATTTGATTATTTACAATATGTTTAATTATATTTCATTATAACGAAAACTTATTTATTGTGATATATTTCCTTTTATATTCGATTCTCGAATTCTTGATAATTGTTTTTTAGAGTTATAGAGTGTCCGAAATAGTATCGACATGGTATGAGGATTCTTATCATAAAAGAAAAAAATGACACTACCATAACAGGAACAAAATTCTACGATTCGAAAAAATTTTCAATGTATATATATCAAAACTCTCAACGATAGAGATGATACAAAAGGCATTCCAGTTATATCATACCAGTGAAAAGACAATGAAATCAATTTTTTTCTTACAATTGTATTCTATCCGTCTGAATCATTTCAGGAAACAAAAATCCATCATGTACAAGGTAAGCATATCGATTAAATGCATTTCGTTTAAAAATATCCATATAAGTCTAAAACTATCAATGGGCTTGTCTAAAATTTATACGCAAAGTCGGCGAAACTCGTTTTTTAACTCACTGGATTAACTTCTTGCTAAGTTATTGAACCCCAATGTACAAAATCCTGTTGTGCATGATATATTAAAGAAATAGCTAACAAAGTCTATATTTCATTAAAATATTAGTTATATCTTGCATCAAAAACATTGATTTGCCATGATGTGCTTTACTCATTATAATATATTATATTCCCATTGTATAGCATTTTTATAACGTAAAATATGTTGTTGTCGATGATAAATAGGTAAATCAAATCACAAATATGTTTTTTTAGCTTTTTTTTGAAAAAAAGTATTCCAAGTGTTCACACATAAGCTCTGTGTGTTATTCTCCCAAAAATAATGATGACTCTTTTTTGCACAGCTAAATTTGAGAAGTTTATTAAATTGAGAAGAATAACACACAGAGCTTCAAATAATATATTTTAATAAATTGACATGTAAAATTCAAGTGTCAAAAATCTAAATCATGTCTTTTAGAAAGAGAATAACAACATCCAAACATATCAACAAATGAATGACAATCCAAAACTATGCTAAACGAAGAAATTAATTTTATTTAAATTTTATAAAATGAAAAATGAGATAAACATAAGTTCTCTAATGATAATTGCCCAAGTTTATATAGTTTTCGCAGTTTTTGGATCAATTTTTTATAATGATTGGATCTCTTTCTTCGACACAACTCAGTGAAAAACTAATAAACATCGGAAAGAAGCTCCAAGAGACGAATTATTCATCAGCAGACCCGATATTGGAAGAATTGCAGGTCCAAAAGCTCGAAGAAGCAATTCAAATTCTCGAATCTGAGAAAGAAAAGTATTCACAACGAAATTTCCATCCAATTGCAGCACAAGTCACGATTCTTCTCGCATTAACCTACAGAATCAAAGGAGATTTAATGAATTGGCTTCAATATATTATAAGATGCCTTCATCCTTCATATAAACGCTATTTGAACGAAATTGTACAACAAACATTCGAAAAGCATATATCCAGCTGCGAGAATTTCACATTAGAAGTTAATAATATTCCAACACCTTTCGAATTTTGCGCTGGATTCTCAAATCACTCGATTATGCCAAACCAATCACCGACTGTTATACTGACAATTAAGTCTGCATTTACTTCTTCGCTAAAAGCAAAAAATATTATTGTAAATGTTAAGCATTCAATCAATGGCATTTCATCATATGAAATAATCAATGAAATGGAACTTAAAGCCAAAATTCCTACAAAGAAAACACTTAAATTAAGTCAATTTTCTTCTGGATCGATAACAATTGATTCAATTTCAATGAAATTAGGTGAAACCACACTCGTATTCAGTAAGTTTGGAACTGCTGGATGTGATGAAGCTGTTATTTTCCCATTTGATCACGAATGCGAATTTAGCGCGAAACTTCCGGAATTTGGTGTGATTAATTCTACATATCCAATCAAAGTAATATTCAAAGACATACCAGCAGGCGCAATCTCGCAACAGGTTATAATTGAAATATTAAATGAAAAAGATTCATTTAAATTCATCAGTTCAGATAATCCACAATCATTTTTATCTGTAAAAGAGTCACCGCAAGACTCAACAGAGATCGTTGCTGAAATATTAGTCAATCAACAATGCAGTTTAGAAATTTCGATTTCTGCATTTGTTTCATTTGGAATTGTTTCATCAAAATGGCACAAAACTTACTCAATACAGTTCTACAATGCATTCACACCTCAATTTTCAATTGTTAATCCAAGTTTCCAATTCGCAAACAAATTACCACGCGATATCATTCAATTCGATCAACAAGCGATAATTCTGGCATCTTTTGTTTCCAATTGTCCAAATCCAATTGTTGTGACTAACATAGCAACGAAAACCCAAAACAACATCACTTCTACTGATAATTCTACAGTGTTCCCAATGACATTGCGTTCATCTGACGTTATGTCGTATTCTGCATTCTTTACTCCACATACCGGTGCTATTTCAGGAGTTTTAGGTCAGATGGAGATTTACTTCCACGACTCTGAATATAATGAGATGAAATATATTGCTGCATTGCCTGATGTTATTGTTGTCGAAAAGATTGTTGACGTTTCACTTGATTTGCCTCCAGAGATCGAAGTTAAGAAGTTATACACAGTTAACGTCTTCGGAAGGTCTCTCAAAGGTTCATATCCATTGGAATTCGTGTTATCAGAGTCCGACGATATTTTATTCGACGGAGAAACATCAAAGAGAGTTCGTTTCACAGAGCAAATGGAAACAATCGCAACACTCAAATTCATGGCTGTCAAAACTGGAACAATCAACTTCCCAACAATCTCCATTTTGTTCGTCAATGATCGCGGCACAAACGTGATCTGGCAGAACACTCCTTCGTTATTCGTGCGTTATCAGCACGATTGAGTTATTTAATACATTGTATATAAACATATTATAAGGTCATTATTAATAATTTCTTTCCGCATTCCTGAAAAATGAATTGTTCATTTTGTGAATGAAATCATTCATTCTTGTTTACTCATTTTTGATTTTGAGGTTCTTTTTGACAATAGCATTATAAAATTTATTGTTGAAATTCAATGAAAAAGACATCAAATGATATTTTTTTTCTCAATTCATTTATTTATGATCATTTGATCAAAATATTAATTTTTAAGACGAATAGAAATAAGGGGAATAGATATATTTGGAGAGATCGTAAAGATGAATAGTAATTTTAAATGTTTTTCAAACAAATAAATGATTTTTAAAACTCTATATAATATATATATTTCTATTGCATGATCTTATTGATCCTATTAAGTTTTGTCTTTGTTGAGCTGCAGCTGCTGCGAATGATTTGGACTGCCTGTGGATCGAGAGATAAGACATGCTTAAATATGCTACGAACATAATCAAACAATTCTCCTTCAATTCCCATTCTCGCCAAGTGCTTGTTATCGTAAGCGAAGAGTCTGCCGAGGCCTAAAGCAATTGCTCTGATGAGTGGTTCCGAATGATTCTGTCTCGAATCGAGCAAGCTTCCAATGTTCTGGCAAAGAGCTGCTGTCACTTCTTCGTCTTCGTGTGGGAAGACAGAGAGAACAGAGATCAAAATGTCATCGGGGAATTCAGGATTAAGGATCGCCAAAATAATGAACAAACCAGAGAGGTTGAGAAGTAGATCACTGTAACCACTTCTGTTTTGCTCGGCAACTTTCCACCAAGCTCTGAGTTTCTCGATAACTCCGATAACAGGAGCAACGAATTCTTGGTTCTGGATGACGAAAATGTTGAATATGTGAACAATGTTTTCCTGCATGGCTGGATCTTCAGCATCATCGATTTCTGCAGCAACAACTTGAACAATCTGTGACTGGAGCTCTGGAGAAATTTCAGAGTTCTGTACAATATCAGACAAAGCACCAATGGCCTTGCATTTATCAATTTCGCTGTCTCTCTTCATCCACTCGAGGAGGAAAGCAGTGACGTCATCAGAGATTGGTGCAGAAGCTCTAACGAGCGCTGTGATGAGTTGGCAGACACTTGGGAGCAGGTTCATTGTTGTGTCTGTCTCAATGAGAGGCAAACTTCCAAGTAAATCGATGTTTCCGCTAATGATGTTCTTAAGCAATTCAGTGCCTGTTGAGATATAATGTTCTCTGTCAGCGTTGCTCTTCATGAGAAGCTTAGCAGCTGCATAGAGAGCCTTTGGAACAAATGTTGCTGTAACATCTGTTTCAACACTTTGAACTAAGCTGTTGTAGAAATCGAGGCGTGTTGCATCATCGAAATCACGTGCGAGAATGCGAATTCCTTCAACTGCCGGAATTGCAAAGTCAGTAACTTCTCCCTTCAAGAAGAGATGGAGTGCTTCCAATACGTGTGGAGCAACTGACTGCATGAGCTCTTCTGATTGAGAGTAGTGGTATACATTGCACAATAAATCGAGAGCTGTTGCGCGCATTCTGTGATCGCATTCTTGATTCTTGAGAACAAAAATGACAAACTCAAGATGTGGAAGAACACAGCCCATTTCTTCGCCCTGGAAAGTGCGGACAACAGAGAGAAAGAAAGACATGATGAGGCAAACAACATCAGAGCTCTCAAATTCGAGGCAGGCTTTGATTACAGGACCGACAATCTCTAAAACGTCTGGAAGCATTTCGCCATCTTTCTTGATCAAAGCTGTGGCCATTAATGTTGCCGGTGCAATTGTGTTTGCGTTTTCTGATGCAACAACTTCTCTAAGCAAGTTCAAAACTTTCTCTGTATCCTCATCAGGGAACTCTGGAGCAACATCGATCGCGTAAGCAACTAATGAGAAGTATCCTGTGATGTCATCTTCTGTTATGCGTTCATATAACTCAACAGCGCGTTCGAATAAACCAGGAACTTTGCAATCAAGTCTCTCACAGAGAACTAATGAAGCCTTGTAAGCAACACTCCTGACTTCATTTGACTCTGAAACTAAAAGAGGCAAAATTTTTGTAAGAAGATTTGGAATGTAAACATTCATTGATGAAAATGTTTCATTGAAGACTTCAAGAACGAAACAAGCTGCATGCTGCAGTATTGGCTGTTCACCATTTTCTAGAGCTGCGTTGAGAACATCCATAATTGGAGCTGCATCCTTCAAAGCAAATTCTGGAGTTGTTGTGAGAATGACTCTCAAAACAAGCATCGCTGCTGCTTGATGCTGAACGCTTTCAGACTGCAAAGCTGCCATAACTTGTTGTATCAATAAAGGATATGTCTCTGAGTGGCTCTGTGAGTTCAAAATCGTCTCGAATAATGCCAATTGATCGACTGGTAAACTTTCATCTTCGACAATCGAACAAGCAGCAATATCAATGGCAACAGTGAGAATAGAGCCGAGTTCTGCTTGTGAAAGAACAGCAATGCCATTGGCGATGGATGTGAGAATGAGATTACGCTTCTCTGCTTTAATTTCAGAATTTTCTGCTAAACTATATCCAATCGTGATTACTTCAGTCAAAAAGTTTGGTTTGCATTTCTGGCTTCCAGCGACGTCGCCAATGAGTGACCACAGCTGCGAGAAGTCGGAATTCTTGAAGCTGAGAGAGTTTTGCTCGAGATTTGCAATGATTTGATATATTTCTGGTGAATCTGTGATTAAATCTGTAGAATCATTAGCATCTTCTTCATCAGCATCAATCTGTGCCAAGAAGAAGCAGAAAAGCGCAAGACCGCCAATCTTTACTGTAATATTTTCGTGATTGATATAATTCATTATTAAATGTGGAAGTTGTTCGTATGCAAGTTCGAAAAATCCGCTGTGAAGACTGTGTGAAATCTTTGTGAAACATGCAGAAGCGATTATTGGGTTTGCATATGCGTTTTCGAGTAAAAATCGGATTAATTCAGGCCATTTTCCTTCACCTTCATTGTAAACGACTTCAACAAGTTGTGAAACGACTTCGATGTCATCGTTGAGGATGTCATTCGAAAGAATTTGCATTAAATAGTTTTTCACGTCTTGCTGTGATTCAGCGTCGTATCTTTTCCAAAATTTGTTAACAACTTGGTATGCGAAGATGATTGAGCCATGTCTTACACGTGTATCTTGTGTTAAATTATATAATTGGAAAAATAAAGCAGCAGAAGCCGGATCATTTGTTATCTGCGTCATTTGCTCAGTCGTTTGTCCGATGTTTGTTGGGTCTAAAACCGCTTTGATGAGTTCTTGAATATTTTCAAGTTGACTCATCGCAAAAAGATTTTGGCTAAAGCGGTTTGACATGTCTTTGATTTTGTGACTTTCTGACACTTTACATCTGATATATCATTAAGGTTATTTTCAAATCATTTCTCATATCTTTTTATCTTTCTAATTATCGACTGTGATCATTGCAGATCTCTATTATTATCAATTGCCTATAAATTTATAGTACGCAAATTGATTTTAACCAAATGAAATGATTTCATTTAGTTTTGAATTTTGATTTTAATTCAAGAATTAGCAAATATAATTCGAATTTTTATATATAATTTTTGATGGACTTTAATTTGATATGACATAAAATGATTTATTTCGATTGTTCAGAATATGATCAAAATTGGTATTCAATTAAAATAAATGGATAAATGATATTTGGTGACTATAATAGAATATATATTGTATAAAAATATTATTTCTATCAAAATTGCATTTTGAAATTGTTGATTTTGGCTTCAAATAATGAAAGGAAGTGAATATATTTAAGGTTAATGTTGTTACAAAAGAATTTACCATAATAAATATATAGCATATTTTATATAGCAACTAAAAACAAAATAAAGTGCTGCGTTTACAAATTATTTGATATAAAACCAAACGGTTGAATGTAGAAAATAAAAATCTAATAAGAAATAGATATAAAGAAATCTAAATAATAAATATTATTGATAACATTATTTTGAAGACTTTACAATAATCGTATCATCGGAATGTGGGCTTTTGCTCGCGAGCAAGAGAATTTAAATCTCGCGAAATCCCAACATCCTGTCAACACCCCTTCGCCAGGAACCACTGAGCACGCCGAAAATGTCGTGCAAAACCTCGTTCGACCCAAATCTTCGCTTTTATTTAGCCTAGAGGACGATTGCTTCATCACTATTCCTTTGTTATCCGATTTCGAGACTCAGCATATGAATGAGATCGAGAATATGATGAAGAAATTCCAAATTACCGGCGAAATAGAAGAATCTGATCAAAATACAACAGAAATCGAACAAACACAAACACAACAAGATCAATCGCCGCAGGCGCTTGAAAGGACTGTATGGACAAGAAGAAATACAATTTCACGCCAAAATTCAGAAAAATCATCAAAATCGACAGAAGAATCAGAATCGGAGCCAAAAACACCTCAACCAGTTGTTATGGCTGTAAATACAGTTATTAAACCAATAGAAGCAACGGTTGGTTCAAATTTCGCAAATCGGTTTGTTTATTCGTTACCTGAAAAGAGAGTCGCACAGCGGCCGTCAAGAAAAGATATTTTATCGCAAACATTCCCCGACTCACTCATGAAACTTAATTTTGGACCAATAACAAATCCAAAAGTCGGAATGAATAAAGGATTAAAATCAAAGAAAGAAAAATCAATTACAGAAGAATATATCATCGAAAAGATCCTCGGAATTATAAATATTGCTCGCAATAAAACAGAAAAATATTTCGTAAAATATATCGACGCTGCATATTTGCATTGCGACCTTCTTACACAGGATGAAGTTTTACTACGCAAAGGTGGTAAGGGATGTCTTAAGGATTTTGATGCTGCTCGCGCTAAACATCCTTTAATTCGATCTTTTATCTTGCCAAATCTCTTAGTTCTCGATAATTCAGAACTTGAACCAATGTGGTTCAATATCGAGCGTATCATTGATGAAAGTAATGACGATAACAGACTTGAATTTTTGGCCAAATGGAGAGGTTTAGATTACGAACAAAGCACATGGGAATCAAAGACATTTATCAGGTCTCAGTCATTAATTGAGCAATACAAGCAACATATCGAAGGCACAAATAAAAGAAAAATTCCATCTCGATGGAAACGTCCAACAGAAAAAGATTTTGTCCCCGTTAAGAATTGCGATGACTCTTTGACGGGTCTTGTTCTATCAGACGAGATGACAAGCTGCATTAATTTCATAATTTCGGGATATTTCAGGAAAGTTAATGTTATTCATGCAGATGTTTCTCCGAGGCTTCAGCGTTATCAAATAGCAGCATCATTCGATTATCTCACAGATCAAACAAAATTTAACGGTCCAATTTTATTATTAACTGATGAATTCACATTAAATTCGTGGAAAGACGCTTTCGACGAATGGACAGGCTTCAATTCGATCATATACTCCGGAGCAGAGAAAGCACTCACTTTAGTTGTGGAAACTGAGTTTAATGTTGTTGATTCAAACGGAAGATTCCAAAATTCATTAATTCAAGCTGATGTAGTCATCACTCCTTTCAACACATATCGTGACAATCAATCTGTCTTCGAAGGAATCGAATGGAGAGTTTTGTTAATTGATTCAACAAAATTCTCGAAATTTGATAAGAAATGGCTTTCAAATATCAACAGCGAGTACACAGTTATCACTGTTCCACAGCTTATAAAGCAGGAGCTCTCGAAATATTACGAAATATTGCAATTCGCAAATCCATCCGTTTTCAAGGAATCAAAGCAGAAATTCTTCGCTCAATATGATTCAAGTGATGCAAACAACTGCAAGAAACTCGGCGAATTCGTTAAACCATATATTATTGAGCACACAGAGAGAACAGAAGAAACAGATTATCACGTTGTTGAAGTTGAACCATCTCCACAACAAATTTCACTCGCAATGGAGATTATCACAAATGCCAAAGATGCTATCATGAGCACTGCTCCAGAGAATTATCCTGCACAAAGATTCGTTCTTTCTCTTCTCAGACTAATCTCTGTTCATCCAGGATTCGTTAATTCGTCATTAGACTCAAAAGAAATCATCACACAATCAGGAAAATTCGTTTTTATCGACAAAATCCTTCGTTCAAGATTCGCTGAGCGAAAGAAGATCTGCATTTTCTCAGAGATCCCAGATTCACTCTTAATGGTTGGACAAATGCTTGAACAATCAAATATCAAGTATATGAAGGCAACTTTTAATCAGACGGACGATGAAATCAATTCTTATATTGATTCTTTCGATGCTGATGAATCAGTCAGAGTCTTCCTTTATGCTTCAAAGAGAGGCGCAAGAAGAATTGATACATCAGTATTCGACAGAATTATTTTACTTGATGATGACACATATAGATTACGCAGTGGTCCAAAGATCCCAATTTTGCATTTAGTTACACGTGGATTCCCAGACGAAGCATTATATTCAAGAAACCTATGCTATGAACACAGCTCCATTTACACAGCACCGCCTGAAGGCCCATTACCACCCAATTCATCGGTTGCCAGCAATTTCATTTTGTCTTCAATGTTCAAGTTATCACAAATCAATCAGAAGGAATATGCATCATGGAATAATCACACAGCTGAAGAAATGATTAAGAAATCAAGACACTTGAATGTTGGAAATCGCCAAATCCCAATCTCAGAACAATACAACTTCTACTTGAAGAAGTTCGAGAATTCAACACAAACAGCTGAAGTTGTTTCAGCAATTCTTGATTGCAGACCAATAAATAGTTCTGCAGCTAAATGCATAAGATCAGCAATGATCGAGAAATCAAAGAAGATCGATGCCAAAGATAGAGAGCTTCTCAAGAGTGTTGTTAAGAAATTGACATCAACAGAAGATGATGCAAAGTTCCTTGTTGACAATGATTACATCTCTCATAATGCCAATGAAATTATTGACAGAGCATTCTTATTCTTGAGCATCCAAAGAGCACTCTTCGTCATCACAGAGTTCACTTTACTTGCAGCATTCAATAATATTCCAGTTGCTAATGTATATTGCCTCTTATACTCTGTTTATTCCACAGGTTTACACAACACATTAACGACAATCGACAAATCAGTGTTTAATGTCAATGACGAATCGCAATTAGTTTCTTTGATTTCGACATTAGTTGATCTGATTAATTCAACATATTCAACAACAGAAGAGAACTTCTACTTCGACTACATTCCAATGCCTCCAGAGAGATGGTCTGTTATTATCAAGATATACACAGAGGAAAGAAACACACCACCAATATTCACGAACTTGAATGTTCCAATGCCAGAGCCAAAGGAGCAAAAGATTCCTGAAGTTGCTGCCATTCTCGCTCAAACTGATGCAACAGCTCGTGACACAGACTCTCTTCCTCAGTCAGCTGGTGAACTCGATAGAAAGATCATGCTCAATCTCCACAGACATCCATACGAACCATATCCACCGCGAAACGACAAACAAATATCTGATACAATCTTCAACACAATTCTTGACAGAGGATTCCCAATCAATCAGAATGGTGAAGTTTTATGGAAAGATTTCTGTTCTCATGTCGGCTTGAATATGCATCCAGACAGAGTCAAAGATATCGCATGTGAAATCGTCAAACAGTGCGTTTTAACAATACAGTCAACTAAAGAGTTCGATCCTGCTGATTCTCCTTTACTCAAGGATTTGACAATCAAGATCAACATTCATACAGCAAAGAATTTAATTCTCACAGTGAGAGCAATGTCTTTAATCTATTGCATCACTCAGCAATCAATTTCTTCTGCAATGAAAAAAGTTCCAAAGCATCCATCTCTTCCTGCTTGGTGGCAACCAGAGCACAACGAGGCCCTTATCAACTTAACACGTGAGCATGGAACATTTGCATTCTTCAAGTGGGTTATTGACGAGAAACTTCCTTTTGCAAATCACATCAAGAAGCACTCTGTTACAATCTTCCAAAACACAGCTGCTCTTGAAGACAAAGGCGAATTGAAGTCCTCTGAGATTCCAAACAAGCTCGGGGATTTCACTTTACTTGTAAAAAGAAGGTTCAGAATTGGTATTGCTTTGTGGATCATTGATCAAGCAGGAAAGATCATCACAGCATCAGTTAGAAATGAAGATGATACATTAAGAATTGTTAGTTTCGGACGCATTGTCAACAATCCTAATTTCAACGGCCCATACTGTCCATATCCTGTTGGATATGTTGCTGAGCGCCTTCTCAAGGTTTCAGACGCAGACCCACAGTGGTATAGATGCGAGATTTCTGCAGAAGCAGGAAAACCACTATTCACGGTTTCTCCAGTTGCTGATCCAATCAAGGAGTGGGTTGGCTCAACACCTAAAGAGGCATGGACGAGAGTCTTCGGACGTGCAAAGAAAGGCGAGACAATCAAGTATTCTGGACTTTGGTTGTTCGGCCTTGTTGGAACTGCAGCGATGAACAATTTCAAGAGCCAGCTTAAGAACGACACATTCGAAGCAATTCCTGATGGAGTTTCCAAATCACTTGAATCCGCTGCAGACCTTTTATCGAAGGAATAATAATATTAAAATGTTATTTAGATTTTATTTTTCAAATATGACTTTACAACAATAATCATTATCCAAAAGCTTTCCAAAATACGGCTCAATTGTTGATAAAGCGAAGATTTCATAATATTTTCAAATTTTATTAAGAGGTAATTTGCAATATGATTAAGAGAAATTATCCAAAATTTAATTCATGAAGGAAAAGAGAACATTTATATTTTTGCCGTGTAAATTCTAATTACATGACATATAATTTTGTAAAGAAATTAATAATATTAATATAGCGAAGTAGATAAAAATTAATTTACGATATCATCAAAAGTGACATCGATATGATCAAACGTAACATGATTTTAAAAATGTGACAATTTGGCCGATTTCCCAGTGCCCAATCTATATAAAAAATATCGAGTATTGTTTTTCTATTGTTAGTGACACTTTTATTATTTTTCCATATAAAATAATAAATTTTGCCAGTTCATTTTCTTATGTCTGAGAACAAAGAGTCAACTCCTGAGAATGCAGGTCCAGTCATCAAGCAGTGCCCTGGTTGCGGCGCTTATATAGAGAGGACTTGCGGCAATTACGCAATCCAGTGCATATGTGGCTGCAAATTCTGCTGGATGTGCTTAGAGAAATTCAAAGATCGTGTTGCTCTCTATAAGCACCTCACACAGTCGCACACTCTTTATCGCTAAATTCTCATAAAATTTATTTTATTTGGTTTCATATATCATGACAGGTTAAACATAAAAGTGTATTGTTTATAACTTTATATTTACTCTATATCACCTATAATTAGATAACTGTCAACAACTATGGCTTATTATTCCTTCATAAAAGATGATGGATAAAATGTTATGTGTTTGTTCTTTGGATATTTTACTGTAACTAGACAGGAAAATCACTTAGCAACTGGTGATCACAACGAAACTTGTTAATTCCTTTTATATTTCCGATTAGTAATATGGGCCTTATTATATTCAATTTTCAATAGTTAAAGACCATAATTATTATAGTTATTACACATTCGTCGACATGTGAATTGGACTGATTTATAGATATTTTTGAAACCCAAAAATTTGCCAGTAAAATATTTTTACAATCTTCATACACAGCTCTCTCTGGAACTAAAATTACTTCGTTTTACTTTGTTTTCTATCTATATCCGAGAAATAATTTGGATTTTTGATGGTTGCGAAATTTGATCAACTTCTGTTTCCGACCAGGCAACATTTCACTTATTAACGCAAACAGTCCATCCATTAAAATAGCTATTTCACATGGTCATATTGGTTGTTTCTCTATATTTTTCATTGATATATTTTTATCTAATCCAAACAATTAATTTCAGCTTATATAACTTTGCACCATCAATATAAGCAAATCGGGGTATTCATACCCATAAGCATTTATAGATAAAATTATTTTTCATCCTTTCGAGATATATTTACTATCATTTACTGTTACATCGACATAATGATAAGAATTCATATGGAAAGTTTATTGCCATGACATTTTTGTATTCAATCATATAAATATCAATATATATCAAATTTTTATCATTAACGCATGAATCAATTGGAATTTATCTAAGGTTATGGAGAGCTATAAATATGTTTAAATGTTCATTCTATATATATTTCCAAAATCACGATATATTTATTCAGAGAGATCAAAAAATGATTTACAGTTATCAAAAATTACAATATCATTTATTTCTCAAACATAGGAGGTATTAAATTGACATCTGTTGTCTCCATGATAGAATCACCACCAAAACCACGTGATGGGGAGGCTAACTTAGGAGAGAACAGGATAGTAGATCCATAGTCGCCTGGAGACCACTGTGCTATACCTGGTGACATTAATGTAAATGGAGATCTTAAAATTCCAGGTGACTTAAGAGAACCGAATGGGCTCTTGAGACTGAATGGTGTGTCTGTAATCGATGGTGTCATCATCGGTGTTGGAGAAGCCGCTTTAACTGTTTCCTTAACAATTTCTTCGAACCTTGGAGGCTTTGGAACGTCATCAGCCGACTTAGGAGCTGAGGAGCTTGGGCGTCCACGTCTTGGTCTTGTTGCTCCTGTCTTATCGTATTCCAGTCTCTTCTTTAATGTAGAATTCCAGCGGTTCTTGACAGCGTTGTCGCTGCGGCCTTTCATAATCTCTGATATCTTCACCCATTGGTTGCCCATCTTGGTGTGCAACTCAATGAGCATCTCATCTTCCTCCGGTGTGAAAGGAGATGTGTTAACTTCTGGGTTGAGATGGTTCCTCCATCTCTCGCGGCACTGCTTGCCGATCCTTCCTGGTAACAATTCCGCAAGTTTGGTCCAATTCTTTACACCATATTGATTAACGAATTTGATAATCGTCTCATCTTCTTCTGGCGTCCAGCTGCCCTTGATGAGGTCGGGATTGATCACCTTTTCCCATCTCTCTTCGATCTGTACGGCGCTCTTGCCTGGGAAGAATGGAACGAGTTCGCTCCACTCAGGCCTTGGAGTGCTCTTCATCAGCTTCTGGAACAGCTCATCCTCCTCTTTCGACCACTTCGTGTTTTTGGAGTACTTGTTGACTTTCTGTCGTGCGCGGGTTGGCGCGTATGACGTCGATGACATTTAAAATTAATAAACGACATCTTTTTGCTATTCAAATATTTGTATTCAAAAATTAGCCGTTTATTAATTCAAATTTTCGATTTTATTGGGAATATAGCTTTTGCAGAGTATATAACACCTAAATTTTCATAAATTAATGAAAATTGCCGTTTAAAAATTCGAATCTTTGTAAGAAAGATAGTTTGAGGTGAGTGTAACGGGAAAACATGCATAATATATGATATTGTGATACTATATACCTTTAACATCTCTCATTTATGGTAATTTATCTAAATTTAAAACTCCAAAGATTGGAGGAGTGGATTTTAAGTTATTTTGACTTTATGTACTTCTTAAGATGCTCTTTGTTATAGTTGTTATTAGATTTATACATCTTTTTTACGAAATATCTGTGACAATATAATATTTTATAGATATATACTTGCTGCTGCTAATTAATACTCTAGTAACCATGTTTTATTAGATCTTTCTTCTTTGCAACATGAAAACAAACTTTGAAACATATATTTGATTTATTATTAGCAGAAATAGATACTAGGTCATTAATTTCGATAATTTTACACATGGCTAACTTTGCGTTCCATATATTTGATAGTTAACATAACATACGCAAAATTTCATCTTTATCTATACAAATATAGCTTCATAATGTTGAATAGGAACCTCAAAACATAATATACACATAAGCATACAGCTTCTTTACAAATTCTTGTCATTGTAAAAATTACCTGTTTAACCAGATCAAGAAATCACATCAAATTATGTATTCATGCTCGTCAAGAACAGATATTCTAATACAATGTGTTTTTTTCTATTTTGTCACACAACATAGTTTATAAATGCCTCATTGCGTTCATGATTCATGAGATATTTTATGATCTTGTTAAAATTCTGATTGTAGGCTCTCTTATTAAATAATTTAATACTGAATATGTAGGTAACACATATTTCACTTATTAAAAACCAAACTTAGTTTATATCTTTTTTTGTTAAAATATTAAGTTTAAAGCGAAAATTTTGCCATGAAATATAATAAACATATCTATTAAATGACATTGGTCATGATAAGAGGCATCCAGTTGCGAAAATAAAATTGAAATAACAATTATCAATGGCAAAACGATTAATTTCCAGAATACCTATGCTAGATAGGAAAATGCAAAATCATTTACAACATTATCAGATATGCTTATCGTATATTATATCGATCAAAAGCATTATTGGATAAACTATTCTCCACATTATATATAAAATATACATAAATCAGGTAGGTTGTTTATCATAGTCTCAGCTCTCAATTTTGAGATTATACAAATGATCAATTTCGAATGCCAAAAATTTCAAGTCGAATACCCCAATTTCGCAGCGAAAACAGTCAAACCTGGTCCACGGCCGTTTCACTCCGAAAATAAATCATTTGAAAAAATCATAAAATCAAGAAAAAACGATGAAATATGACGGTTTTTATTTAAGTTCACTTTTTAGAAAAAATGTCTGGAATCATTGTCAAGCCTTTCCGCGGCTACATTCCACCCGCCGACAAGATGAGCGACGTCATCGCCCCACCTTACGACGTCGTCACACGCGAGGAAGCCGCAAAGATGGGAAAGGAGCGTCCACAATGCGTCATCCACATCAACAGACCAGAAATTGCCTTCCCAGGTGTCAAGGAGACAGAGGAGTGCGTCTACCAGAAGGGCGCCGAGCTCCTTCAGAAGTGGATTTCTGATCAATTGCTCGTCCGCGCTGATAAGCCAAGTTTCTACGCATACCGCGCCAAGCTCGGTGAGCACTCACAGGTCGGCCTTTACTCTCTCTTCTCCTGCGAGCAGTACAACAATGGCTTGATCAAGAAGCACGAGCAGACACGCAAGGCACCAGAGGAGGACCGCACAAAGACAGTCAGGATTCAGAACGCCAACGTCGGATCTGTCTTCCTCGCTTACCGCGGTGACAACCACACAGAGCTTCGTAACTACGTCAAGAAGCTCGTCGAGAGACCAGCTGACCGTGTCGCACACCTCGATTTCGATAACACAGACCACGAGTTGTGGTTCATCGATGAGGAGGAGCAGGTTAAGAAGATCCAGGAGTTGTTCGCCCAAGTTCCACACGTCTACATCGCTGATGGACACCACCGTGCTGCATCTGCTTGCAACGTTTGGAAGGAGCGCAAGGAGGCTGCTGGCGAGAACTACACAGGCACAGAACCATTCTGCTACTTCATGGCTTGCGTCTTCTCTGATGATGAGCTCTGCGTCATCGACTACAACCGCGTCATCAAGCAGAACAAGCTTCCACAGGAGGAACTCTTCAAGAAGCTCGAGGAGAAGGGATTCAAGATCACACCAATGACAGGCGAAGAGAAGCCACCGACACCAGACTTCCTTCCACACCACCACGCTCGCCCATACGAGCACAAGGTCTTCTCATTGTTCATCCACGGAAAGTGGTACCGCATGGAGTTCACAGGCAAGGCCCTCTCCGAGTCTGCTGCTGACAACATTGATTCCAAGATCCTCACAGACTTTTGCCTCACACCAATCTTCGACATCGTTGATCTCCGTAACGACCCACGTATCAAGTTCTACGGTGGCACACGCGGACTCCAGGCTCTCGAGGAGGCCTGCAAGACAGATGACACACTTGCTATTGCCGTCCCACCAGTCGAGATGAAGCAGCTCTTCGACGTTTCTGACGAGGGTGCCATGATGCCACCTAAGTCCACATGGTTCGTTCCTAAGCTTGCTGATGCTATGGTCATCCGCATGATCGAGGGAGATGAGTAAAAGTTACGTATTATTTTAAAATTTTTAAAATGAGTTCAATCAAACTTTAGGACAACATAAGTGCAATTGATGATAGCTCTTTTCTTGGATGCACATTACTCAAGCCTATCTCTCTCCTGCTTATATTAACAAAGATTGGAAGATATTGCTATTCAGTGATTGGATCATCAGCACTAACAGACTATGTTTCTAATTCTTCTTTTATTTGCTCAATATCATCCGAAAATGCATATTTAATAATAGCAATAATCTCATTCATGAATTGTACAGATCTCATTGATCTCGCTCCCTTACAAACAATTTCAAGTATTGGATCACAGGCGTTCATTAACTGCAATAAGCTATTGAGTGCCGAAATGTACTATCTCACTGATATCACCTTTATCTGCTCAGGTTTATTCCATGAATGTAGCCATCGTCATCATAACATTTCCACCTCAAATTGAATCCGTCGAAACAAATGCATTCCCGAGCTATTCATGACTCCTCCAGATACGCTTCGGCACTGACAGCAAGTGTATCAAGGAACAAAATTGTATGACATCACATTTGCGAAATGCAAAATCATTGATATTAGCTCTGACGCATTTTACACCACAGGTTTAGCTGTTCATTAGAGTATTCATCAAATATAATTACAATTCTCCTCATGGGAAGAAATATCATTTCATTATCTATGAAGAGCTTGACTAACTTAAAGTCAATGCATCAAAATCTATTTACAAACTACAACAAATTCGAAAAAATATGTAATCTTGAATCACTCACAAACATCGGCGATTCAGCATTCATCAGTTATCAGAGCATCGCTTCACGCGGAGAAAATCCTCTTCTCTCATTCATTGGTGATAATGCATTCGAAAATTGCATTTCTGATAAAAAGATTTCTATTGGATCTAATGCATTCATAGGATGCGCATAACTGGCATCATCCCAGATCACGTGCGAAACAATTTCTGAGATCAATGGAGCATTCTCAAGCTGCCAAAGTTTAGTTTCTTCGTTCTTTGGTTGCATCAAACTAAATAACATCAATATTGAAACAGCTGTTCATATCCCCAACGAACAATTCTATTGATGTTAATGAATTGTCTGTATCAACTCCCAATATTTGAAGATATCGGGTGCAAGTCTTTTTATAACTGATCCAAGTTGAAAGACATGACGTACCTACAATCATTAAAGTCAATTAGTTCATGTGCGTTTGATAGCTGTTTCATCATTTCAAGAATGTCGCAAAAAGGATATGAATCACTGGGAAATTTATCATTCGATTCATTGATGGAACAGTCAGCTCCATTCTTTCTGAGTGTTTCTCAGAATGCAGATATCTCAACTCGCTTAATTGCGGCAGCAATATTACCACAGAGAGTGTGAATTCGTATGTTTCAAGAATTCAATAGCTCTGAAGGATATTCTCTTCTCGAGTCTGTTGAAATCGTGTCCAATATCAAAACAACAAGTGAAGGAATGTTTTCTGACTGCATTGAACTGAATTTAGTCAAACTTACAGAGAGTATCAACATTATTGAAACAAATGATTTTAAAAACTTTGCCTCTCTTTTGTGACTCGGCCCAACGACTTTCAGGACCAATGGAGTTGAAAAAGATGAATTCATCGGCTTTTTTACATCTCGAGAATTTCAAAGAAATATCTTTTATCGGCCAATCATTTCAGCAAAACATGTCAGTCTCGGTGATAGCTGTTTCGCAAACCGGCTTTCCTTAAAGAATCCACAGATTTCAAGCATTTTGAAGTTTATCCCATCAAGTGCATATTATAGATGCATCCAAATTTCGAATGCCAAACTTCCAAATAATGTCAAAGCAATCAAAAAGAACTTGCACTAGCAAATGCGCATGCAGGAAATAAAAAACCGCTTTTTTTTGATTCAAATTGTTGAAGATTTTACGAATCTAAACAGGAGATCACTCCTGTAATTTAATATTTTTAAATGAAGTAATAAGTTATTTATGGTAACTATGTACAGTTGATCATGTATTTATATTTAAAATAACGAAAAAAATAACTAAAGATTTTGCTTTCAACATTTTTCTTGATGTTGAAAACAAAACTCAACGCTGTAGCTTCGCATAAATATGATGAATAATGTTGAACATTGTTCACAAATGGATCTGTGTTGATGTTGCTGATGTCAACATTTCCTGATCTTTCATATCTGTCACAATAGCAATGAAAAACTGTGATAGATTTAGCACTGTTTTCACAAGAAAAAATACTTGCTCCTTTGTTTTCAAGAATTACACATGATTCAATAAAACCATTGCAATTAGAAGAAATAACACAATCAGAAACATAATTATTAATAATATTACTTCGCGAAAGTAAAAAATCGTTATCATATTGTCTAAAACATTTTGTGAAAGGAGCTTTGTTATCAGAGATTGTACAAAATTTTGTTGTTGTTTCATTGAATGATTTTTGCATATAAAAACCGCATCTTTCACCTGTTTGGCATGAACTGATGTTGTTGTATGTGTTAAGAATGTATCCGCAACCAAAATAAAGCGGACTATCTCCCTGACCCAATTTTCCGCATGATGAAATAGATGAGGAGAGAACAAAATTTTTGTATTCACCTGAATTATGATAAACATATGAATGCTGTCCTTGACCATTAGTTGATGATTTGAATGAACAAACATGATATTGAACAAATTCACCTGCACAAATAAAATAAATTGCTCTATTCGAAAAATCATGGAAGAAACATGTGTCAACAACAACTTTGTTATTTGCATTATAGCAATTTATCGCTTCTGAATTGCTTGAACCAAAGGTGCAAAAATGGATAAAATAGTTTTTGTTGGTTGAAAGTTTGCCGTCTTTGTTTTCTTCATAATCACCAGGGAAATAGTCAGAGAAGGAATTATGGATACAAAGATGAATGAATGTTAATCAAAAACAAAGAAAAAGGAATAAAAAATTTATATGAAATGTGACAATGAAAGAAATAACCTTATATGTAAAAATTCGGAAATTCGCAAATTTGTATTTAGTACTTCACGCAACTTCAAGACAAGGTCTAAGAATCTGTGAACAACATCATAATACCAACGATAATTCCATTGGAAATAATAGTAGTAGATAAGGGGGGTTACTTGCCATTCTAAATATAGAGAATGTACGACATCATATATATATATAGTGTAATTCCGAGCAACTAATTTTTAAGTTAATTTTTAAAATAATTTAATTTTTTTATT